>BOPP01000098.1:4035149-4059697 GCA_017312745.1 Gryllus bimaculatus
GCCCCGCCCATCCGCGCTCGCCTTTTGCGGTCTCGTGGAGCGTCTGCGCCCCGAGAATTTCGCGCGAACCGCAACGTAGTCGCGGGGCAACTTTCTCTCCCCGTCACGACGCCGCCGCTCTGGTTAACCGAGCAGAGCCCCATCGGGGCGAGAGGGTCAACATATTCCCGGCGATCCAATTATTTGTTGAGAAAAGTTCATTTTCTTTGTCGGGCGGGCGGTTTCGCGGCGCACTCTATTGAATCGGTCTGCAGTTCGTGTGCGCTCCAAATGTTATGCTCATGCGAAATAAAATTCCTTTCAGTGGAAGAGTTTTATTCAAGTGTTTCTCTACAACATATTTGGAATACCATTCTCGAAATGTTACGAGACATTTTCCCATCACTTTCTGTTTATGATTCTATACTATGTTAATACAAACATTCATACTTCTACACTACGCTTCATACAAATACTGGTTATCTATTTTAATACCATGTTAATCCATATACATTTTTATCAACGATCCGTAATATGTAATTACGAACGTTTCGTAGTTACATTAATCACAAAAACAACGTAGAGAAGTCTGCATGTTTCTCTCACATCATACAATTAATTACTTCGATGGAAATTTTATGATTACATACGGAAATCAGAAGAGAAAACGTGGATTTCAGGTGAGATAATATATTAATTTCCTTTACTGGCTCAAAGTACACCATCATAATTAACCAAGGGATTATAATCCAAACATTTCTCATTATTTCGATGTCAACAAGACGACAAATTTAATTCTTTAAAGTGGCATAATTATGATTAGTGGGGCAAAAATAACACTGATATTCTTGCTACAAAAGTTTTAATACTATTGAGAAAGTTTATACAATATTGCAGCTTCTAACCTACAAATAATTCCTAACACCCCAGGCACCGCTTGAAAAACTCACTAATAATCGGGGCACGAAAAATGAAAATATACATAAACATAATTTTTGAAATCGCAGCTAATTTCTTGAAGAGCCAAGAGATTAAATGAAATATGCTTTCTTTCATTGCATTCCAAGCATTTCTCTCTATTCTAATCAAAACTAAAATGAAAAAACTTTAACACAAGAGCTTAGCATTACAAAGCAATGACCTTCCCGGTGAACTGAGATCTAATAAATGATGTAGTGCTAAATTAAATTCTGTGGAGAAATGTTGCGGAGATTTTAACATATAAGACGAAAGAATGTCCCGTCAAAATTACAAGATAATTCATAATATTAAAAAAAAAGTATGAATATGAAATGATTTCAATAACAAATTTGCATTAAGAAACAGTATTAAAATTTTAAAAATAATAAAAATGCATTAAGAAAGATCTTCATGGCTTTAAGTGGCGAATATATATGACAGGTCGAAAGAAAATAGATTTCTTTTCAATTTTGTAAATTCCAGAGGATTTAACAATAATCATATCTGACCCATATTATTCGGCAAATTTGGTTAGTCTATTCTAACAAAAAATAATTAAGAAAATGTTTGAGGAATTTTAGATGAAATTTCGAAATTATCGTAGGCGTTTCAATGTAAATAACAGAAAATAAGATTATTTTTAAAATTCGTGTGGGCGCAATTAAAAATATCTGTTACAGTGAAAACCCTGTGTACCAGTTACCGGGAGTGTTCTTAGTTAAGATATTTGCGTTAGATGAACGGACGTACAGAAAGATAGAAACAAGATTTTTGTGTGAGGAACAAATTTAATATTTCTTTCCGTCAAATTATCGACTCTATCTTTGAGTGTTTCTATATGTAGTACACGAGAACGATGTATATGACAATTTGTAATAAACCTTATGGATTGAGTATTTTGTTTTCTAAACTATATTTAAAAAAAGAAAATTATATTACTCTCAATTCTGATTCCAACGAAATTGAGGCGTTCTTTGACATATTCATTTTGAAAATTATGCAGAAATAAAAAACACATGTTAGTAATACATTATAACATTTGTTTCTGACCACTAATTCATCGCTTGTTTTCGCTAATGGTTTCGCGTAATGAGCTTTCAGATGCAGACTTATTATCGACATGAACACAGTGTTTGCGGTCGCCTTTGTCAGATAGTTCTAAACGTGTCGCAATAAACCTTTCACGTTCGTTCACAATTAAGTTTCATATGGCGACCTACTGCCCGCCAAGCTCAGCAAGTTGTGTAGCACTGGTATATACAGGGAAGGTGAACTCTGCAAATTGAGGGAAGAAACTCTAAACACAAACAGACCATATGTAAAAAAATGTCCTACTCGGCTCAAATCCCGAGATTACACTTGACACAAGTGACTGATTGATCGACTAATTCGTGTTTACGGGCCTGTCAACGGGTAAGGTCATTAGTCTCGTAAGTGTAGTGCATATTTCCCCTTCCAGAGGCAGCTAAGATCATCCCCTGGAAAGTGAGATCTGGCGCCGTCCTAAGTGTCGACTAGTGGGGTTTCCCCGACCAGGTATCTCCCACTAGGGAGTGACCACCCCAGCCGGGACAAGCTTTCAGCTCCCGACATGTTTCCGGACATGTGTGGTAGTGTAGTGCATGTATGTGTGAATGTGTGTAAGGATTGAGGAGACAAGGAAGAGGAAGGAAAGATCGCGCACTGTCCGCGGCTCGTTTGTTAGGATACTACTTCGGCATTCGCCTGGTGTAGATAGGAAATATCACGAAAAATACGGATCAGAGCAGCCTGCAGCTAGAATGTTCCTCCAAAGAGCGGCAGAATTCCACAAGCTATCTAGCTACTGTCGTAACTCCTTCGCCTGTCGGGAGTTGAACACTAGGACACACCAGTCAGAGGCATTTCAGTGAATTCGTCAAAGCCCTGAGCTGCCAAATCGATACTTGAGGCATAAAGAGAATGCACCCACGCCTGTCCCGGTGCAATGAATCATAGAAAACAAGCAAACGAACGAAGAAAACTCTCAACACCAAACTACTTGGAACATAGTACGCTATGTGAATTTTCAAACATACATCAAATCCAACTAATTTTCTTCAAATCACAGTGGAATGGTCCTTAGAAACTATTTACCCATGGGCGATGGATCAAAATGTTCACATCTTTCGCATACTTCATTAGAGGTGTTGTACTTTTTCAACGGTGCAGTACACTTAATGAGAGATCTGTGGAAACATGAGATTGTGTGAATATCATTAAAACATCAATGCATGGTGAATACATAGTGAATACATGGTTTCTAAAGAACTGTGATTAATTGACCTAAATTAACGGATAAGTTAGTAAAACGAAAATATTCGCCTTCATTTGCTTTGAACATAGGAGTCTTCCGCAGAGAATGAACTTAGTAATCGCAGCAAACGCAAATCCTATATGCTATTAGTTACTTTGTCTTAGCATCAAAGAGGAATGGCATTCCAGTGACATTTACTCCCATAGTGTTCGTAGTAATGGAGAAGCAATTAATATTTGAAAATCGTACATTCCTTTGGTACTGTGGTATTATTGAAAGAAGGGCTCATAAACATGTTTTCTCTCCTTAAAAATCTTATGCAACATGTCATATACTAAACTACTAGAAGAGTGTTGATATCATTTCTAGAAAAACAGTTACATATTTACTATAGAAAAGACAAAAAAAATGCAAAAATATATTATCTCAGAGTAGGTTTATTTTTGCACTATTTATACTTGCCGTTGTTTCCCGTACTGTCAATTTGACCATAGTTAACCAATTCAATAGCAAAGCGTACAGTTCGTTATGGGAAGTACAGTCTTGACATTTACGTCAAGGATAGTAAATAACGCTGTTTACACGTCAAATTTGGCTCCTCGGTCACCCAATCAACACCGAGAGCTTTTAAAGCCTGCCAGTGGAGCTGTAGCAATGTGGTTGGAGCGAAGGCATTATTTTGTGGAAATCTGGCAACGCAACCGCTGTCAAATTATCTTCGCATGGAGCACTTGTATACGACACACAGCACTGTATGTTATATACATTCGATCTCCCTTTACGGAATGTTGAGGTGAATTGCCGCACATCTAGAGAATGTGCAGTCATGAAATGACAGGAGTGAGTCATTCCTCTCATATGCAAAACGCCAATTATCGTTTGTCACCGCGTGTACACCTGTTAGGAACCCAATGTATTAAAGTTTCTAACACATGACAAATGCGAGTGCTAACTCTAATTGCTGACAAAACAAACCAACGGAAAATGCTCTGCCATACAACGATGAAAATGAGGCCTGATTGTAATACACGGGACATAATGTTCCCCCTATACACATTCCCGCACATCTGTCTTCGCCACAATACGTGTCTGCCAGAGTTGGCACCGTGAAATCGTAGAGCGAGGATTTGTTTTGGCTCGATTGCAGGTCGGCAGCTGATAGCAGTATCATTTTTTTTCTCGCTCGTTCTCCTCCGTATAGCGTGTGTGCCCTCACGATAATCGGCCGAGAATACGCTATGCGAACGTTGTGTTTAGAGATCCTTTTTATAGCCAAACACATTAGGCACCTTAACGGGATGTTTGTATCTTTATGAGGTTTGGAGATGGTGGGCAATCAGAAGCGGAATAAAATATCGCATTGCGGGGAATCACGCAACAGGTGTGTGAATACGGTGCATCTCTGTTAATGGGACAGTTTTATTCCGAAAACGTTCTTTCATTTTTTAGGTGCGAGGTACATTTTCTGGGAGGGGAATAGTGGTTTAGCAAAAGTGAAGAATGTTTCTATGAGGTTAATGACACATTTATGACTACGCTAAGGAAATTTTATATCACCACAACCAACACAAAAACGCAGAGTACAATGCTTTTGAAAAAAAAAAGTAAAACATAATTCAATGGAATCAAGTTTGAAATAGCCCATAACATTCTAGTATTTTATTTTAATATCTTCTGTTTTTTAGTATCTTTTGGTACGTAATTAACGATTCAGTTGTATAACATTTCTCTAATTATTTGAAAAGAATAAACCCGACGAATGATAAAAATAAGGACTAATGAAACACTTCACGTATTCAATATAAAACCGTACAATTTATATTACTGGTCAAAATTAACCATCATACTAAAATATAATTATTTTATTTGACTTTGTCTCAAAACAATAATAAGTAATAATATAATAAATATGACAGAATACGTATGAGTGTAAGAGAAACCCCGAAAAATCTGACAATGAATAAGATTATAATCTCTTCTGATTTCCTAACTTAAAGAAATTCTCAGCAATTGAACATAGTGGCAAGCGGATGATAGTAAAGCGCCACCATATATAATACCGCCTTTACCATGTCACATATAAAAAAAAATTAAATAATCGTTCTCCATGTATTCATGGCAGTATTACGATTCCTTCATGTGGGGTACTATATGAGAAGAGTCACAAGCCGTAGCCGATTGGCTGTAGTAATTAGTTATTCTTATACGAGTGGAAATATTTTCTTATTCTACACATTACCAAATCTCGCCACAAAAACGCTCGTTGATACCTGAATGCATTATTCAACTTGATGTAATATAAGAGCTGGGGCAAAGATTCCAGAGCTCAAGCAATCGTTCAAGGGTTACACTTCTTCCCCATAAAACACCACAGAGTCCCATGAAACATATTTCCTTAAACACAGCGCCCCATAAAACACCACTCTTGGTTGATGTTGAATAAATAAGTAAATAAAAATATGATCCGTAGTCCGCTGAGCTTGCCTGTGCGACAAGCATGATATCATGTCTCGAGGGGAAAAGTCGATTTTTCCGACACAAATATGTACAAGAATTTGAAAAATTTTGTTAGATCATCATAATCATCATTCGTTGTGTTAATATTTTCTAGTTTGCATCATCGTATCGACAGCATTCTCTTATTGGTTTTCCCATATGCATTATTGATGAGATTTATTTAGTCAAAAAAACAGTAAAACTATGTGACGTATGGTGGAAAAGATCTTCTGCGCACGTTTTCTTGAGTTCCTGAATTCCTTTCATTTCAACTATCAATAGTTGAAATATGAGTAAAAGTTAATGATAAATAAATAAAAATTAAATTTAAAGAAAGCGCGAGATTAGCCACATATGAAAACCTAGACATTTTTGTTCCCGAGTTATAGAAAACTTATTTGCAACGGTAAACGAACTGCAGATTTTATTTTCTGCCTTGCTAACAAAAGGGTAACTCGCCCTACCTCTGCTCCTACCACTTCAAGCAAAAGGAGAATTCAATAAAACGTGTGCATAGTGACGATACAATTAACACCGATTTATTTTCGATTCCTTGTGTTTGATATTCTATGTGAATCATTCCCTAGTCACCGCGATATTAACTAATTATTTAATTTATATTATAGATTTTATTATATACTTGTTTTATTTACGTATTATATATATTTCCTCCAATATATTATTTATATTATATTTTCATATCTATTACGTGAAGGTGAATTACGTGAATTAAAATAATAAGCTCCTTAAGGAAGATTTTTTTCAATAATTTTACCTTACAAAACTACAATACTTTGAAAACTCAGGGCGATACCTAAAATACGTTGTATGGTAAAATAAAACAATTAACATGTGTTTCTTATTTCTATCTATCACAATGTTCTCTGGGTAAGTACAGCCAATTTACTGATCTACGTATAAACTGCTTGTGGAAAATGATTAAGCAAATCTGTAATTAGAGAAATTTAAATGTATATTACCTGGAAACAACTTATGGAAAATACATAAAGCTGGAATTATTTTAAGTTATAGAGGATTCGTTGAAGAATAATTGAAATTAAATTTTCATATTGTTTATCAGGTACTGGGTTCACGTAAAATGTGGATCACCTTTCCTGCGTTTCCCTTTAATACGGCTTTCTAGACAATGAAATTTCACTCAGTCAATGGATGACGTGTGCGAGGAATGCAACATGCACATTGTTCACATTCGTTGCCGCTAATCACAGACATGTTGCTTTAAAATAACACTCTGGAAAATAGTTTTAGTTTTGGTTTTGTGATGTATTTGATACTTGTGCTTTTAGTAATAGCCTACTAAAATATCAATAAATTAATCGTTTTTCATTTTTGTTTTCATATTATGCCCAAGAAAATAGATTTTCTAAGTATGGTCTACTATTTGAAATGTTTTAGTATTTATTGGTGTGGGTTTATTGACTTTTTTGGCACAAAAATATTGTTGGCAGATATGAAGGTACAAGTCATTTCATTGAGTTACTATCATTATGTTTTAAGGAATAATAAACGTAATAAACCAGAGTAGGGTATTGTTTATCATTGTACGCCACAGTTTTTACTCGTATCGTTCAATTTGCTTAAATACTCATGTGAAACAGGTAGCTTTGCAGTCGAATACAAGTAAAATTAAATACTTCGAATAACCGAGAATTAATTTAACCCCATTTGAAGTACGAAAACCAAACAACAATTATTTTTTGATTTCCTTCACTTTCATATATGAGTATTTAAAATTCAATTTGTCCTTTTAATGAACAACACACATCATTTTTTTATTGGAATGTACGTAAACCAAACCTTCAAGAGGTCAATATACTCTTCAAAATACGAAACGCAGAAGAGTTGCAACCATTTCCATTTCTTCCGTTTTGTGACTGACAGAACCTCTTCCTCTCTGGGTAGCGGGGAGGGGGGTTGTCAAAGAAACTGCGAAGGGGGCATTCTAGATACAATACGCACACGCAAACAAAGACAACTAATTTCCCGTATGCATCTTCTTTCCCGCTTCTCCATCGCAGGGCTTTTGTTCTGAGGCTGCTTCAAATTGAGTTTGTTCCGCGTGTCGTCCGACAACAAAAGAGCGTATTACCATGGTTGTTTTCTTTCCGGGTTCGGCAAGTTAGCAAGGGTGGTGGAAAACAAAAACCAAATGATATTCTTTCTCGAATTTTATTTCAAAAAACGAAAAAAAAAAAAGCCCGTGCCCCGCTCGAGCACTGGAAATGCGTGCAATTCCCACCAAGCAGCAGGCTGCTTGATTGGACAGCGGCTAGATTCAGCCACTCTCCAGAGGTGGATTCTAGCGGCCGGCTGCTCTGATCGGTAGTTTCTTGGCTTCTCCGATCAAGACCAGGCGAATGCTGGAGTAGTACACTAACAAAGTGGCCACGGACCATAAGCAATCTGTCCTTCTTCCTTCATATTCTCAACTATCACTTATAGGCATTCGCAATTACATGCACTACACTTCCAGACATACCGGGATAACCAGTCACGAACCTAGAGCTAGTCCCTGCTCGGATGGTGCTCGCTGGTGAGAGAACACTGGTGGGGGAATGAGAAAAATCCAGTATTGCTGAATTTCACGATCTGTTGGTAGATCACCGCCACTTGCCGTGATAAAAACACGCACTGCACTTATGGGACTAATGACACTCGCAGTTGATGCGCCCGTATAAACAAAATACGCAATCAATCAATCCGAGAATGACGATTTCGGAGAAAATCGTCTAAACTGTTTAGGCGGAAGCGATCAGCACAGACGAACGCTTTTTGCCGTAAAACGTTGTTTTATATCAAGCACATACATGGATTCTCACTACACAACGTACAAGAATAAAATTTCATCGTAAAGGAGTTGTCTACTTTACAACATGAGGGGCCCAGAATACGAGCTTTCCTATGGAAATTCTTTCGGCAGATCTATACAACTCTTAACTACATTAGTATGTAGGGTGCGAGAAAGCAATAATTGGGTGCGGGACAGCCATGTGCGTTATATATGAAGGTACAGGGCAATTGTATGGTAATGTAAATGTTGGGTTAAGAAATATTTCAATAATATCTTTCACATCAATCCGTTTGGCACTAACTTAATAGTTTCGGAATTATCAACCCTCCATAAGAGAACTGGTCGCGAGCGGGGCCGAGCGGGGGGGCGGCGGGGGCCGAGCGGGCCGAGCGGGGGCGCGGAGCGGCTGGCCGAGCGGCAGGTGAGGCCGAGGCGGGGGCGGGGGCCGAGCCGGGGGCCGAGCCGGGGGGAGCGAGGGGGCCGAGCGGGGGGCCGGGAGCGGGGCGGCCGAGCGGGGGGGCCGAGGGGGCGAGGGGCGCAGGAGGGGCCCCCTCCCCCCCCCGAGCGGGGCCGAGCGGAGAGGGCCGAGCCGGGGGGCCGAGCGGGGGCGGAGCGGGGGGGCCGAGCGGGGGAGAGCGGGGGCCGAGCGGGGGCGATGCGGAGGGGCGCCGAGCGGGGAGCCGAGCGGGGGAGGGGTCCGGGAGCGGGGGGCGCGAGCGGGGAGGCCGACGCGGGGAGGGGCCGGGCGGGGGGCGGAGCGCGGGGGCCCGAGCGGGGGCCCGAGCGGCGGGCCCGAGGAGGGGGCCGAGCGGGGGGCCGCGGACGCCGAGTGCGGGGGGGCCGAGCGGGCGCGGCCGAGCGGGGGCCAGCGAGCGGGGCCGGAGCGGGGCGAGCGGGGGCGGAGCGGGGGGGGCCGAGCGGGGGCGAGCGGGGGCCGAGCGGAGGGGCCGAGCGGGGGCCGCAGCGGGGGCCGAGCGGGCGTCCTGAGGGCGGGGGCCCGAGCGGGGGACCGGGGGGAGCGGGGGCCCGAGCGGGGCCGAGCGGGGGCCCAGGAGCGGCAGGGGCCGTAGAGGCGGGGGCCGAGGCGGGCCGAGCGGGGGCCGAGCGGGTGCCGAGCGGGAGAGGAAAGAGGGAGGAGAGAGCGAAGAGAAAGGGAGGACAGGGAGGAGAGGGAGAACATGATTCGTTCAGTGCGCAAACTCACCTGTCCGCCCACCATGCCGCGGCGCATGCGCTGCAGGTCGGTGTGCGACCAGGGGCTCTTGGACCAGGGCACCACGGCGCGCAGGTCGGCCGCGAAGTTGAACTCACGCAGCTGGTTGTGCACGAACTTGCGGATGTTCCAGGGCAGGTCGTTGTGTCTGCAACACACGCACGCCACAGTGTTAGGCAACAGTGTCTGACAACTGTTACATGCAACACTCGCAGGGCATGCAATTACTTTCTGGCTGTGTTGTTTCAACGGCATTGATAAAACTATTCAGGATGAGTCATACATTTGCAACTTTCGAGAATTTTAGAAATTTCGACGAAAATCTATGCGCTACTGTTAAACTGTACTTTTCTCTATCGAAATGATAAGTAAAGAAAAATTTGGAGCAATTTTTTGGGAGAAGTCGTTGAGGTACAATGTAAAGAAACCGAATAATCAAAATCAGCCACCTATGAGCGATAACAGTCACATCGAAGGAGAATATCGATGTTGATGAAAAACCTGCTTAGAGTTTAGACCGTAGCGTTGTTCACAGACGAACAGACAGACAGGTATGTTTGCGTAGACTTCCGCGGCCGTATAGCGTATAGCCGGAGCGTATAGCAGTACGCTCTGAAGAATTCCACATGAAGCTCTGAAGGATTCCACATGACATATGTACATCCTTGGAATGTTTCAACATAATTCGTCAAGAACTGTACAAGAAAGAAAACGAACGCGTCTCAGCAAATTGGCGCAATTATGATCATCATATTGAGCAGCCATACTGATGTTTATCATTCCTCAAAAAATTACCAACATTTATAATCAGAAATACCATACTTCTGGTCAATAATAGTTACATGAAGAGGTTCAAATACAGCTTTATTCACGATAGGGAAAGGTTAGGTCACAAGGCGCGATTGCGCGGGTGTTATTATCGTGAGCTATTAAAGCGAAATTAATACCCTTGCCATATTAAACTTGATCAAACCATTTTTCGTTCTTTTAGTTCAATATCAAATACTTGTGTACGCTTAAGCCACGTTGACTGGTTGCTATGACTATCGACAATTTAACTTTTTTCTACAATTAAGGGAAATAAAAAGCAGTGATAGCAGAAATAGAAACCAGGTAATGAGGAATACCTACAATGAGGAAGGACAGTGAATTAATTTCCGTTCTCACTGGCCATCATTGGCTCGTACCATTTGCCTTCATCATTGCGATGGTCATTGTCGCCCGCGACTGCAGTTTCTGTACTTGCAATCAAATGTTCTGTCTTCAGTGAGAGTGCAACTCCAAAAATGAAGGTCCACGTTGATTGGGGTGTAGGAACGGAAGCACAGCAAGAGGCATATTTTAGCATAGAAAAAAAGAGTGATTAAAGTAGCACTTATATCACATTAAAAAAATGAAAACCCTACTTTCGAGGACCTCACTTTAACTTCTGCTTCAGTTATAAATGGAAAATATTTTTCCTTTCCTTAAAAAAATTAAAACCCTACTTTCGAGGACCTCACTTTAACTTCTGATTCAGTTATAAAGGGAAAATAATTTTCCTTTTCTCTCAACCACAGTTTTTTTACCGTTCTATATTCTATTCAATGTATACTTGCTTATTATCCTTGAAAATAATTTTAATTTTTGCCACAGAATTTAAACATTTTTCTTAGTACAACGGATATATCGCTGTATGGAAGGCTGTTAAGCCGTTAAAAAATCATAAAATCTAAATGTCTAAGGTCTCGAGCTTGGATTTCAGTCCTCAAATATCTACATTTCAGCTGCGGATAATAGCAGTGAAAAATAATATACAATGAAGCGCTTGAATTAAAGCTGGGTAAACGAAGCAAATATTCCGAACATAAGAAAACCGAATTAGTAAAATTTTAGGCTAACTGAATTAATTAAAAATGTATTTAATCATCAATTCTGAATTAATAATATGTAATATTTATAAACATTAAAATGGACAGAAGCCACTCCGCTAAAACTGGACTAGACGAATAATTATAAATTCGAAATGCGCCTTTTTCAGAAGTGTTTTCTACTATTGTTGTAATACTTTGGATTTAATTCGAATAAATTGTGTTCAGACATGTGCACGTGTATGGCTTAGCAACGAGCAGTAACCCTCTCTCACTATGGTAATCCATTTACCCTTGTGTGAACCCATTCCACGTTCACTAAAAATACACCAAACGCCCAACACTCGAGAAAAATTGGGAAATTAATTGGGAATGATCGAGCACTGATCAAACTTCATCAATTTTTAATTCCTTCTGCATATGCCTGGTGACCAGAAAACGGAAATTGCAATTAGGTAAATCAATTTATGAAAGTCATCTCTTATGCTTTGTGTATAAAATATAGGCAAAAAAGGAAATTTCATGCTATATTTCTCAGCGCTAAAACCAACAAGAATTATAATTGTGTATTAAGTAATTAGGTTTTTAGCTAACGATGATCATCTCTCCTTACTAATCAAAAATTGGTGCACAATTTTGTGCAGGGAGAAAAGTGAACTATTCTAAGATTTTCAAATTAGGAAATGTGACAACTTTTAAACTATAAAATCACAGAAAAAGTGTAGTTACCTTTCCATTATCAAGAAATCATATCATTTTTAGAGAAATGTTTGCAAAATTTATAGAAGACATTATCCAATACCTTCTATTCACAATCATAGAGGATACAAATAAGCATTTACAACATTTTACGTACCAGATGACATGCTTTATTAACGAACATCTGCACTTTGCCTTTTCTACTGATAAACAAACCAGGATTCGAATTTAGGGTAACTTGATCCTCTAAGGGATCAGAATATAATTTGGAGCTTTGGTCTATTATAGTATATACAGATCAACTTTGACAAGTTCTCACTAAGATTAAAAATAACGATTGCTTTTTATTTTTCAAGAACGTGACTAAGCATTGTAAGTGACTAAGCATTGATAAATCACGTTTAAAAATGTTTATTCATGGCGAAAGGTACTTTTTATAAATGACATTTTGGAAGATATATTCCAGCCCATATAAAATATTTTACTACAGGGCTTATCATACCAATATCAAATTTTACAAGACCAGAAGATAAAATTCGGTGTCTGACAGAAATTGCTGACTATATGTTTTGCGAACAATTACTGAAACGTACTGTAGATAACAATTATTTTTTAATCAATGAACGAATAAAATCTATGCAAATGAACATATAAACTGACACACATTATAGAAACAAAACATTTAAGTAGATGAAACTCGCCATTGAAATATATTCAAATAAATACAAGATAATGTAAACATTTACAGAAAACTGAAACAGGGTCAGCTGTCGTTACAATTTCTTACCACGCGGATCTACATTGCTAAACAAATTGCTTTTCGAGTGAAAGTTGTCTTTGAAAGACTTGAAGGACGGTAGGTAAATTAATTACACGATGAGCTCTTAAATCGAGTTCACTATAATTAAGGACCAGGATGAAATGCAGACATACATAAAGAATAATAACGATGCATGGTCCGAACAACACGCCAACAATACAGTGTTTTTGACATCAATCGTTCCTTACAAATATGATCGTTCCCCTATTGACAAATTTCAAAACTTATATGCCTTCGCCAACAATTACGTACGGTATTTTCTATCGTAATAATTAAATCATGTAATTAATAAATTTATTGCATCATTTACTCTTTCGGTCATATGTAGACATTACTGCAGTACTGACAAGGGTCCTTACTGTGCAGTTTTGGAACATGACATAGTGCACTTTGAAGAGAGGTTTAGGTAAACGATGCGAAATTATTTAATCAATCGTTGCTACCAAAAATGCCCTAATTAAGTAGCGATTCAGTAACTTCTACGGCACCAAATATGTTTTGAACCGTTTAAAATATCAGAATGCTGTTTTTGGCATTAGATATTTCACCTAAAGGCGCTTACGATAAAGTACTATATTGATTTCCAACGCATTCGCTGAGAGTGTGTTTAAGGAATCTTTTTTTCAAGTACAACCACATACATTTTTTGACTACGAAACGTAATATATCACGAAAAGTCATTAATGATTGATCAAATAAAGTGTAAAATAAAATGTGTATTTCAATGTTAGAATTTTAAAACGATTTCAATCAATTATAAAATAATCAATAGACGAGACATTATAAACAATTGCAATGACTGTGGAGGTAATTCTTGTATCCTCTGAAAGAAAGAAACGTCAGGCGTACCGATAGAGAGAGTGAGCAATTTCGGCAAGTGTTTACATAAGCATTTGACAATAGACCCATTCAGAATTTTTCCATAAAAACAGTTCATTCCATTTGTGGTCATTTGGCGAGAGAGAGAAAAAATGTGGCGTCCACGTGCTGTTTGATATGAATACGATACATACTTTCCACAAACGCTTCAATTAAATGTTTTGATTACTGCCGGGCAGAAAATATACTAGCAAAAAATTGTATAGAACAATATAAAAAATAATTGCATATACGTTTCAAAAGGTATACATGATTTTTGTCAATTAATATATAGATTGAAATACTGATAATTAAATTGTTTTCCTAGTTAATTTTTTTATAAAATAGTACATAACAAATCCGAAGGTGTCAAGGTCATTTTGACATTTTTTGTGTCAAATACTCTTGCGCAATTACAAATATTCTCGGCACATAGCACATACTATGAATTTTATAATTTTCAACGTTAAATTGTGATGTGTAAGGGAGACACACGCACTCCTTTTTATAAGGCGGTTGTCGTCTTGTTGAGGTGTAAATATTTCCCTGCGAGAACACATATTTTGAAAGCTACAAATGCGTATAGCGTCCGACTTTGGGGACTGCTCCGTTGTGGCAGTAATACCAGTAATGGTTTCACCATCGAAAGACTTTAACGTTAAAGGGTCCTGACCTGCCCAGTCCTTTGGCTCGGGAGCCCCATACGGGAGTTGACCGACCAGCGGTGGCCCAGCCTCTCGGTCATGGCATAATGGGTTTGCACGAAGACATCCCTCCATCGTATATACTGGTCTTCTTAACCTTAGGGTGATCTTCCTCATCGTCATACAGCAATAGATACTGAGACAAATGCAAGGAAAGCGCACAGTTATAATTTTGCCCCGGGCGGGAGTCGAACACGGGGTTGCGAGCACGCTAACCAACGAGCCACCGAGGGTAACGTACATACATATAAGAAGGTTGTTTTAATTTCAAAAGAAGTAAATTGGTGCTTGCATCAGAAATTCGCATTTTGGCGCTAATATTCGTGATTTTCAGATAATTAATACATCCACACACTGATCGCTCTGCGTGTGGATTCCTACACGATTATACGTAGTGTGAAAAGCTTCGATGAAGAAAATACCGACTAGTAGCCAACATATTAGGCTTCGTATAAGAACTGAGATCTATCATACATAAGGACGTTTAGAAACTATAATGGATTAAAGGCTTACAAATCGTATCGCTGTTGAAGAGGATATACATACAGTTTAAAATAAAAATTTGCGGATAAAATAGTACTTCCCAAACACGGATATTATAAAACAACTGGTAGCAATTGACATTCAATATCTCAGTTGACCAATTGGGCTCATTCTCAGACCACACGTGATCAACACATCGCGTCCCATCTAGGGCGTATTTAGCTTTCATGATCGAATTTCTCTGCCATTAAACTAGATAGATCCCCAGTTGGCGTGTCGCCGCTGGGTAAACAGGGTATCGAGGGTGCCCGCCGGGAATCGAACCGGAGAGCGGGCGCTTCCAAGGCGATCACGCAGCCTCACAGGCACAACTCGAGCTGATACATTCTGACCTGGCCGGGCGAAATGGAAACAACGGTAAGCTGACATTAATTTTAGTTAATAATATTTCGTAATATTGTTCTAACGTATCGCAACGAAATGAAACGAAATAGAGAAACTGTGTGTAGTTCTGTAAATAATAGTGTATTCCTTGCACGTTTTCATAAATTCTGATATACCTACCTGTATACAAGTTAAAATATGAATAAATGTGACGAACGTTTTTGCCAAGATTTGGCACTGAGAAAATATTCGCTTCGGTATAATAAAAACGATTTGCAAAATCAACTCAGCTACAGATTCTAGCCATTATCCCTCATCGTGCCCTTCGTGAAGGAATCGACTTGCTACAGCGAGAACATGAAGAATGATACTTTAAATAACGAGTAAAACCTTTATTGTAGGAAGATGCACAGGAACATTTAGTTCATTTCTTAGCCGCATGCTCACTTCTGCGAAATCTGTATCCACAAGTCAACAAGAGAGTAATTAAAACCCGCGCGCACACCTCCAAACGAACGACGTGGTCTGGGCTATGCGGGTCTGTCATCGCCCCGGACCGCAGAGCGAGGGTTTCCCGCATCGCCGTGCGCTGCGGAGGCCCAAATCGAAAGTTGGGCGTGGGCGTGCGAATCGCGCGCCCGGCGTTAATGAGGGTACGCGCTGCGGCACCTTGCCACAGAGGCGCGCACGTCGCCCGCGTTATTTCCGCACGGCGTGTATAGACGCGTGGCCCGACTGGCCGGTGGCTGAATAAAGTGTCGTGTAATAATTTCCTGTCACCGCCGCTCTCCTCTGCAGCACCGTCACGTGATAGTCATTTCCACAACTGCCGTGTTAAACGCGCGTGGCTTTTCGAACGACTCTTATCGGGGACCCGACGAGCGAACTTTTGTTTTCGAAACAGTGAAATGTGTAATTTTCTACACGACAGGTAGATGGTTGCGAAATACACCAATAAGTGCAAATGTATCTGTGGCGATGTAATTAAAAAACACGTATTTTGCACATTAATATGATTTTTCCTCGTACTATATCAATGATGATGACGGTGTTTGTAATAACAATGAGAATTGCGTGCACGATTTCGAACGTCCAGAGGTACTGTTGTTTATTTTCAACTAGTAAATGAATAAAACAAAAATCAATTTTCAGTTTCAATATTGAAGTATTCATGAAGATTCATTATACCTGTTGAATCTCCGTGGATTTCCATGGAATCTACTTGCAGTTTCCATTGGAGATTACCCATGAATACTTGAAAAACAATGATTTAATTACTTTAGTAATTAAATTATTGTTTCCTACTAAATTGAATATCATGTTAATTCAAATATAATGTTAATTTAGTAATGTATAATATCTTGAATTTTATTTCAAAAATTACAACCGTGACAGAGCCGGTCACCACTTGTCTCTTCATTAAGACTTTATGTTTTGAACTAATTATATTAGAGACAATTGTACCCGCGTAAGCTCGTTGGATATCGTGGTTCCTTTCAACGGCGCAACCAAGGATTCGATTCCCGGTCAAGGCAAAAATTAACTGTGCAGTTTCCTTGCAATGTCCCAGGATCTGTGACTGCGTGACGGCGAGAAAGCTCATTTCTCTCGTTGAGAAGACAGAATACAGCGTAAGGATGGCTATGTGCTAACCACCCGTACAACTTAACCGATGGCCGCAAGGCCGCGACGCTACTGGGAGGCCTTAGCTCGTAAAGAGCTCTTGTTCCAAAGTATATACAGAATTAATAATTTCTATAACATATTATAGAAAATTAATGCAAAAAGTTTCGAACGTAATATTTTCTGAAAGAAATTACTATTAGTAAGCTCCGAGGAATCAATATCCATTGGTTCATTTGTCCTATGTAGACAGTTACAAGTATAGCATGAATTTTGTGAAGGGAAATGCATGGAAACATTCTGAGTAGTTCCCGGGACACTCATTCGAAGCATCTCTGAATATCGTGATTTTCAGTCACAAATGCAAAAGGAATATTCGAACAGTTTTAACCATTAGCTAACCGAGACTAACAAGAACAGAATGGAATCATAAAATCGGGAAGGGACGGGGTAGAGCACGGAGCGGAATTAATAATGATTCAATTCCCTCACAAGCCCGGTACGTTGCAAACGTGGCTTTGAAAAGGGGAGTGGGTTTTGTTACGAACACTGGTGGGGCTTCACAGTGGTAGCATGCACAAGCAACCTTCCGGAAATTGTGTTATACATCATGACGTTAGTAGTCATCTAGATCGAGTTTTCGATTAGTTACTCTTCATAGGAAGTGCAACACGCCAAAATTAATCCTTCCTTTTCACAGTACATGTCAGAAGGAAATCAGCCCTAGTTTCGACAAATACAAAATAAACATTCGTCCTCCAGGGAAACATGTCTAATATTACAATTATGGTGCATATACTAGTCTTAAAATCATGTATACTTAGTAGTATTGTATTACAATATATAAAATTATTCACTAAATTCCCTTTTTAAATGAAAAACAATCTAAAGAATATTGTTTGTGCGAATTAGGAAATAAATCAGGATACCTTAATGTAAGTAAAACACTAATCGTGGTACAAAATTTATTAACTGTTCTATTCCAACACATCCAGTCAATACAGTATAATGTATCTATTTGCTAAATCTAAGTGCTGAAACCATGAAAACATTATATTTTCTTCAAATTGAGATCAACATCTCGTTAAAGGTACTCATTTTCCTTCAGGGGTATTTGCAAGAATTATTTTGGCAGTTACAAGAAACTGTCTGGAGATACGTTTCATACCGACACCCTACTAAAATAATAAAAACGACGAATCATGAAACTCCGCTAGGCAACTTAAGAGAGGCAGTAGAAAAGTTTGAATCTTGTCACACAATCTTGTTTAAAAAGGTATATAATTGCATATTTTTCTGTTTAAATTTTAAAAAGTATATAATTAAAATTAGAAAAGGAAGACATAAAGAAGAAAATGTGTGTCAGTTCCTGGTATGTACTACAACTATTTAAGAACAAAATACGTACTTATATAAATAATGAGTACATGTTGGGTACCCGTTAACATAATAGCCACGAATGATACATTGTTAATGACTTGCCGTCAGTAACTGAGAATATTTTTTTTTACATCACTCAACCCGTTATTCTAGTGAAAGTAAAAAAAGAAATCAGAAGAACGCTTAAAGCACAATTTCTTGTTACTTCACGACAGCAGTGAGGGGGAATAATCAATTCCCACATCGGCCGATGACCGTTAAGCAACCACCGGCGCCGAACCGTTCCAAAGCAGCCAGAAATTTCAAAGAGCGCTCGATTAGAATGTCACAGGGCCCGTTGGAAGCGTCCGAACGAGGGTCGCCTGGGAAGAGGCTCCTGCCGCGAGGGAGCGCGTCACGAGAGCGTCACGCCGCACGGGAAAGGGCAGGTGACGAGGCGGCCGCGCCGAAAATATACTAGCAAAAAATTGAATAGAACAACATAAAAAATAATTGCATATATGTTTCAAAAAGTAAACATGATTTTTGTCAATTAATATATAGATAGAAATACTGATAATTAAATTGTCTTCCAAGTTATTTTTTTATAAAACAGTAAATAACAAATTCGAAGGTGTCAAGGTCATTTTGTCAGTTTTTCTGTGAAATACTCTTGCGTAGTCACAAACATTCGTGACGGGGCACGTACGACGGCACCGCCGACGGGCCAACGGACGGGCACACGGTCGGGCGGCAGGGGGCAACCGACAGGCGGGCGGACGACTGCGCGAGCGAACGCGGGCGGGCGGCACGGCGATTAAACAAGCGGCGGGCGACAGGCGCGCGGGCACCGAACCGTTTAACTATTACGTCTCACTTCTATCAGTCATGCCGAGAGAAGAGACGAACGGACGGTTAATTTAAAATAAATGTTCAGTAAATGCAAAATTTAATAGCAAAATTAATTATAATTGATTTGATTTGCTTCTGAATTTTTATTAAAAGTTAGACAAAACTTTAAATACACTATAATGGAAATAAAACGTAAAATAAAATCTAATTAAAAAATAATTAGGAAAGGAATTCCTTGCGCAATCTATAAGCTTTAGTAAACTAAGTTTATATATCGTTTTTCTGTGTAAGGATTTAGCAGTCATTCAGAAAATTTAAAGAAGAAATCAGTTATGTTATTTGAAATCGATTTCTAGGCCAATTGCGTATCTGCTTGAGTTCCGACTACATATAACAAGAAACTTCAGTTGATTATATTTAAATTATGCTCTCATGAACGGAGAAATTAGGAAAAAAACTAATCATGAGCGTCCTTTCAGGTTCATTGACGATTTCATTTTAAAATGCATACGTGTGAGGCGTTTAAAAGAGAATAAATTACGAGGTTTGCCGTTTATTTTTCAGGATCAGAGACAAAAAATTTATAATGAACAATCATTTATTGTTTTTCAAAAATCCCCATAAAATCCTATACCACTTTCGCATGCGTTGTGAAGCAATTGTTGCACTTATCCTCTGAGGAGGTAAATCTCCAAAACATGCATTCTGAATGCAGCAACCGCTTCTTTCAGGGTGTCAAAAACGTTCACCTCTCAGTTGTTTTTTTATGTAGGTAATAAAAAGAAAAATATCGGGTTTGGGCAAATCAGACTATACGGCGGATGATCATCAAATCGAGTTTGGTGCTCAAAAATGTTGTTTTTGAGCCGATGTGTGAGAGCTCGTGATGGTCGTGGTGAAGAGGCTTCCGTCTTCAGCGGTATGGTTTTCCTGATTCTTTGGAAGACAGCTGGCAAAGACAAATCGTGTACTAGCTACTCAGAATTGTTGTTCTGCCTGTATTTCTAGTGTACGGTTGCGAATGTCCAGTTTTTTCGAAAAAACAGGTGACGCATCTGTTGGGAAGTCTTCGTTGCGCGAAAACTTTTGTGCATTTTGCCTCATCTTGAAAGCACCCAACAGTCGACTAGCTGTTTAAACTTACAGCTCATACGCGTAACTCCAGATTCACACCTGTCACGAGTGTCATATAACGTTTTCGGTGTTCCGTCTCTAGCTGAGAAGTAGATCGTTGCTCCCACAGCGTACCCCATACACGACTTGCGGGGTTACAAGCCAGGCATCGCCGACCAGAGGAGGATCACAATCAAAGCCAGGAGAATCGCTCTCGATGGTTGATGACATGATGTGTATTGTGTGTACCGTACTTAAGTTGTGCGTGATGAGTGAGTGAGGAAATCAGGGGAAAGGTTGGAGAGTATCAGGAGAGTGCGCGGGCCTGTGGCTCGTCTGTTAGAATATTGTCCCGGCAATCGCTTGGCCGCCAATCACCATGATGGAAAACCACGCTCAAGAACCCAATCAGAGCAGTTCCGCGCTAAAATTCTCCCAGACAGTGGCTCATTGACCTATTGATATAGTGAGGAAATCTGCCCCGCCGTTACGCAAATCATAGAACTCGCTGGACAGACGCTGGGCTTAATGACGTTGGCAATGAGTCATTATTACTCACAAGAGAATATTACTAAAATGGACTAGACATTAGAGAATGTGATGTGATTTCTACTGATTTCCGCCAGAAAGTAAGCGAGCAATTAGCTTTCTACGCATTACAACACCTTTCACAGAAAGAATGTTATACTAAGCACTATTCGTAGCATCAGCACCTACATTACTAATTTCCAATGCGAGCAGACCTGAAAGAAACTATGCAGCTTCGACTATGTGAGAAGTGGTCAATGGTTCGTTAGATAACGAGAAAACTTGGAGAAAATCGAAAAAAAGAAACATTTCCATTTATAGAAAAATGCAAACATTTGATTGCTTATTCCGTATATTCCCATAATGCGCATATCAACTGACTTCTCATGCCCGTGCGTCATTGCTTACAACACAGATGGCGTTAGCGATAACAACTCTCCAGGGGCGCCACCGAAAGTAATTGCTATTCACGATTTGCATTACAGAACAGCAAATTGAAAAAAGTTTACGTTAAGACTGTTGCAAATGTGAAAATCCACTGCACTGTGTATCTTGTATATTGTACTATAATATGCAGTATTTGTGATAGGTTTTTTGTTAAAGTATTAATTTATTCAGTGTTTTATGAGGAGCGTTCATTCTAGCATTGCAGTAATACTAATGACCGTCAACTCCGTCTTCTGTCCTAATGTGGAGAGTAAAAGTAAACATATCACTAATAATTTTACTGTAAACATACAAGGTTCAGGCAAAATACAATATGTTCACAGCAAAGTTACAAGCAATAAAGAACATGTTCGTGTAACCAATATGATATCAAGATTCCGATCTTATGACGCGTCTTCATTCCGTCTGTGAAGTCTTCACAACAGCATCCTATTTATTTATAATAAAAATTGGATCTCAAGGACACAAAAACTTTGAGTAGTATTTGCAAGAACGTATACAACAACAGGAATGTGAAGCGAATCATTATTCAGAAAACAATGAAAGGGAAGAAATTTCATACAGTCACAGTTAACCCACGGCAATATTTTATTTGCAATCACCGTTCCCACAATACAACTTTTCAAGTCGCCCCCTTTCAGTTAAAGTGCCCTTCCAGGTGCACAAGTTGTTCTGACGTTCACCGCATCACCTCCCACCTCCAGCTATTCCACTTTGTCACTGTCAGCATATCACCACAGTCTTCCAACCTCCTAAACTATCCAGCTACCTGTAACATCCCTTCTCCTGCCACTTGAGATCGCCAACCTTTCCCACTACTGATTTTTAGCAGTCGCCCCCATTACGTTTCCTACTTCATTTTACTATATCGTACAGAGAGAATGCACACGCGTAAAGAAAAAGGTTATAATGCAACAAAAGTCCATGTCAAGATTGACGGAAATGTTAATGCGCTTTCGATGTTGAAAAGTGTTGTTTCAAAGTCTGTCCATCGGTTCGTCTATTCGTCCCTTTACGTACAACATAGGAATATAGGATGTTCCACAAAATGGATAAATTCCGATCGATTTAGCCAAACTCCAAGCCTTAAAAAAAT
Source organism: Gryllus bimaculatus (assembly GCA_017312745.1). Classification (NCBI taxonomy): domain Eukaryota; kingdom Metazoa; phylum Arthropoda; class Insecta; order Orthoptera; family Gryllidae; genus Gryllus; species Gryllus bimaculatus. Next base: position 4,057,701 of record BOPP01000098.1, read on the forward strand.
TTTGAAACGGATAATATATTTTTACATCACATGAACACCCACGGCATTAAAATTTCTCGTTTGTCCATTTTTTAATTTCAATCCTTCGGTCGAACGGAGTAAATGTTTGCTTCATAACGTCCAGTTTTCATTAAAAAACTATAACTTTTAAAAATGCCCACATTCACTGCTTTTTAACTTATCGAACTTTGAACTTTTCCTAATATACATTACTGAAGCTACATATTTTTAATGCAATTTATTGCTTAATATTTGGTATAAATTACTTCCTGGACATCCTGGAAAGTAGTTTAGTAGTTGAGTATGTTAGTGAAATCATGAGACGCGTTTTAGGTTCGAAAAAAAACTCATCAGTTCACAATTTACAAATATATTTCATTGTATTACGAACAAAATAGCAATCCACACATCTTTACTTCTATCACGACGGGCAAAAGAAGAACTCAACAAAAAGCACATTGGAAGCTATATATATGTCAAGAAGCAAAAGAAGGGCCATCTAAGAATTTGTTCAGTGGATCAGGAAAGTGGGTGAAAACGAGATGGGATACAGACACAGACGCTTGAATATTTCTTCTTACAAGAAATCTTGACTTTTTAAAATTAAAAGGTAAAATTTTAAGTAATAATTAAATATTATTGTTCAAATAAGTTATTTTGTATTTTTATGGTCAGTATAGTCCCCCGTATTTCAAAAAATCTAAGTTTTAATAACATATAAATTACAATCTTAAATTTGTGCTTAACCGTTACCTATAATACGACATACTGTTTGCTGTTGCACCACTCGTTTGTTTTATTTATTAGTTTATGTATTTAATTTTACATTCTATCTGCATAAGGAAGGTCATTGTGATCTTGAAATATTACCAAATTCTTTTGTTGCTAATTTGAGCCAGCAATGCAACAAAGTTTTTAAATGTAGAAGATGGGGCCTACTGAATAAAAGATTATCAAGATTAACGAGCAAATTTATTGACAGAATGATACAAAAATCGAAAATATATTTTCAAAAAACCTGTCGAAAGTGTGTTTTGACAATTCTATACGTTGCAAGCCGAGAGCAAAAAGCAAGCGCGCAGGGTTCTCTGCCGCTGGAGTCGTGGAACATGCGCCCCCTTCCCCTCAGTGCTCCGCCGGTGCCAGCCCCGATCCGCTCGCCACCAACCGCTTGTCACCTGTCAGCCGACCTCCGCCCCCGCCCTCGGTGCACCCCGCCCCACCCGTGCGGCGCGGCTCCCCGCCCGCGGGGGCCGATCGCGGAAGCTCCCCGCCCGACAATGCGACAGAACGCGCCACTGCCCGCCCCACTCCGCCCCGCCCCGTCCACTCTCTCACCGTCCTGCCCACCCCGGTTGGCCCGCCCCGCCCGGCCTCCTCCCACCACCCCTCTCCCCTCCCCGGCCCGGCCCCGCCCCTCACCGCCCCGGCCACACCCTGCACCACTTGTTACGCACCGCCCCACCCGCCACCGCCCCGCCCCGCCCCGCGGCGCCCCACCCACTCGGCCCGTCGCTTGAGGATTGACGCGGCCCGCTGCTTTCCCAACACCCAAACCCAACAACACCCTCTCCGCGCGGTCTCCGCTCAGCTCCACCCGTCGTCTCACCGCTCGGCAACGCTCCACCTACCTTGCTCCAGGGCGCTCTGCGTCTTTGCGCCTCTCTCTCTCTCTCTCTTATCTTCCTCACTCCACTCACTACTGTCCTATTTGCGTCACGACACTCATTTCCCCGCCTCTATTCCCATCTACTCCGCCCTCACATATCCGCCCTTTGTCGGTTCTACTCATCTACGCTTTATATGCATTGCCATTTCCCTTCACCATATCCTTTCCTCTCTCCCGATCGCTGAACCGGTCTCCTCCCGCCATCAACCATGCTCCCACAACCATCCGCTTCGGAACCGTCCGCTTCCAACCGCTCGAAAGCCGCCCTCTCTCTAAACGCCTCTTAACCGCCCTCTTCCAAACCGCCCTCTTCCAAACCGCCCTCTTC
>BOPP01000098.1:4076645-4087803 GCA_017312745.1 Gryllus bimaculatus
GCATGGCGAGGGGGGGTGGGCAGGCGTTGGGGCCGCGGCCCCGTTGAGTGGGGTGCTGCGTGACGCGGCAAACTTCGAATGAGCCTTTGATCGCATTGGGCGCGGGGGCGGTCGTGGCTGTCGGCCTTCCAATCCTTGCGCCTGATGAAGCGCGCGGACTGGTTGAGGAAGAGCGGGACCGACGTTGATCCCACGAGTCCCGATTCAGTGTTCGAAGTTAGTGAAGTTAGCAATCTTCAGTGTTTTCATCGAGTCCCGTTCTTACCTAATTGAGTAATAATAGTAGTTTATGAAATTAGTTTATAATGTTAAATTTTATGGCATGAGAACATGTTTTGAAAACGAGCGACGTTAGAAGCAAGTTTTCAAATTTGTACGAATGCAATAAAGCAACATTATAAAAGAGTTGCATACGCTATATTTTTAAATAACTGCATTATAAATTTATAAGAGAATCAAAGATAATTTTGCAAAACAATTTTGTTGTAGTCGGCTGTTCCGCTCATCGCTGCCTCCCCACGATTCCCTCGCCGCGATTGGTTGAATGTGTGATGACGCAATCATTCGTGCAGTAAAGTCTAATACAGCATGATTTGTGCCGTAAGATGTCCTTTAATGAACGATTTTTTGTAACAGGAAAGGTCGTTGGTAATGCTGGTACATAAAAATTGTATTTTATTTTAAAAGTGGCTGAAGTACATCATTAAGTGCAAGTTCGTTATTCACAAGCACATAAGCGCGAGTTTATAATTGCTAACGATCACATAATGGGCTTTCAGCCAGGTGTAATATAAAATATTTCATTTTATACAATCGCCTTTTCAACACTTTGAGCTAATTCTCTTTCCTGCAAGTAGGCGTAATGATCAACGGTATTATAATGCTTTCGGCGGTACATGGGGGGGGGGGGCCTTGGAGGATATATTTGAGTAAAATGCCTGTCTCTTGCGAAAGAGAAGATATTCCTGAAAGTATTAAAAGTAAAGCTGAGAAACTGTGAAAGATTTACTACCCAGTAAATATAAAGATATTATATATAGTAAAGAATACAAAATTTTCAAGGAGCGAAGAAAATGAAGGAAATATTAATAATGTATGCGACGAAGTTACTTTAGCTTATTTTGCAACAAAAGTAAGTATCAATACTTATAGCAGGTGAATAGGAATGTATAGGTAAGTAAGTACTATACTTTACTTGATGAGTATTATAGGTACGTGTCCTATTTTTATTAATAAACAATTAGGTAAGAGTGTGTTTCTATGTATATATCTTCATTTTTCAATAAAATAAAATTTTCGTGGGCATCATATTTTTCAGTTCGTCCGCAGCATTTTGCTGTTGTTTATCCTGATTACTGATAGTTAATTTATTACAGGATTGTAATAAAGAGACTTTTCCTCGTCTCCAGACACTTAAGTGAATAGCCGAAAAAAGCGATCGGACAAGATACATATATTTTATCAATTAAACGTAAGTTAAATGACTGGAAATTTGACATTTCCGTCAGACGTTTAATTAAAAAAATATTGGTGCTCTAACAACATATTTTTCTTGCATTAACTAACTTTTACAATTTTTGAATATTGAAAGCAACAATACGCAAAAACTACTCATATATTTGAAATGTTGTTTCTGGTCTTATTTCAAGATGCGTCTTTAAACAACAAATTTTATTTGAAAAAAAATCTCTATCTTGAATATTGTTCTAGTTGCAGGAAGACGCCGAAAGAAAGGGGAAGCAGAATAAGGTAGGCAAAATTGCCCTCGGGGATACAACCGGTTTATGTTGAAAACCGTAATTGGAGAGTAAAACAAGTTTTATAACTACAATTATCTAACCAAATTTTTACAACTATAATTATCCTTACAATTTTCAGTAGATAATAAAGATGTTTCGAGAATTGTTTCAGGCGTTTTTATATGTTTTTGTCCCTTACAATCAAGTTAAAAGAAAGGAATAATGAAAATAAATACATTATTGCTTCATTTTTTTAAGAATATCTAATGTTTGCCGCAGTTCATAAAAAGAGCAGCACTGTAAGTTATCTACAGTTTCTCAAAATGTTAACCTTTTATCTTATAATTTGCACTCATCAGCTCAATGGAAATAAAACAGTAATGTAATAGTTGCTTATTTCGTGTTTTTTTAATTAGGCATTGTTTGATAAATTTTCGTTCATATTATTTATTCGTTATTTATTATTTTATATATTTTTTATTTTCGTTTAATATTATTATTTCGTTAATATTATTAACATACGTTTTTTCATCAACTGATAACGTACCAAGTCACACAACAAATGGATTCTGAATATTTGACGTGTTGGAAGTAGTAATCAAGACGAACAAATCTATTCATTTTTTCGTTACTAGGGAACGGTATTAAGAGCTTTTCAGACGAAAAATTGCCGATTTCCTCAGCATGATTACATTAATTTCTCTTTACTACTTACATAGTATGGCGGGAAAGTAAAAATGAACAACTCTAAGTTCTAGATTTCCACCCACTTCTGCTATTAATTAACAAATATATAACCAGGAGTAACATTACCATTTCTTTTTCGCGAGAGATTTTCTATGAACAAATGAAACATTCTGTGACTGAAATATGTCTCTAATACTGGCGCCTAAAGGAATTAGATAATGAAAACTCTCTTTAGAATATTTTCAAGAAGCAATGTTTTTCAAATAATTAATCTATTATTAGTCACAATTATTTACAATCTGAGAGATCCCTCCTTAACAATATATTTTTAACATTTTATACATAACTTTTTTAACATTAACAACTCAATCATGTGAGCGGTGGTATTTCACATTGTAGGTTTAGAGAATACCTTCGTGAAACATCCACAACAAGGGGTTTGATGAGAGACTGAAACCAAAATTGTATTTTTCGCACACTCAATAAATTTGTCAATAAATGTCTAGAATACAGTTAGTATCCAAACGGAAAAGTACTAAGAAATGAAAATTGTTTGGTTAATTGAATGTTACCGTGGAGTAAAATATTAGCATTATCCAAATGATACGAGTATGTGAAGCAACGTTCCAGGTGCAAGGCTTAGCAAGACGATATATCTTCAAAATACTTTAACACATGTATTCTTTGCCCAGACATGTGATTTTCAACACTAAAACTTTCCTATTCAATACTCGTCTCACAGATTCCTCGTTATTTTATCAGAGCAAATCATATTCATTGAACAGTGTTCTCTCGAAAGAGTAATTTGTAAATATGAAATGGAAAAGCTTCATGGTAAGCTACCGTTTCGCTTTCAGGAACAGGAAACGTACTCTTACGAAAATGAAACCAATTCCCTCACAACACCGTCGAAACGAGGAGGCTTAGTTGCAATGAGAACGACCCGACGTCACCACCTGTCTCGTAACGAAACACGATGCAAAATACGTAGTTCGAACGAGATGCACTGGTGGGTTGCAAAATATGCACAGAATACAATATTCTGAGTCTCATATTGATCTACACCATTATTTAAATATGATGTAACACAAAATAGATTATAAAATTGTTATAGAGAAGAACAGTGACGTGACACTTTGACAGTGACATGACGGAAAGATGTCGGAAAAAAGAGACATTGAGTAATGACAAAAATGATTAAAATGGAACAGCGAAGTCAAATTAAAGAAGAAAAGAGTGGCACTGCGGCAACACATACTTTTTCGAATTAATTGTAACGGTTACAATCAAGCTGTCAATTATTTATGTGTTGCAAATGGTATACGACTAATTCTTCGACTGTCTCACTCAAAGTTATGTGAAAACTAACATGGACGGACGGGCGGTTGGGCAGACGGGCGGACGGGCGGACGTGCGGAGGGGCGGACGGGCGGACGGGCGGACGGGCGGACGGGCGGACGGGCGGACGGGCGGACGGGCGGACGGGAGGACGGGAGGACGGGAGGACGGACGAACAGAAACAAGAGTCTGTCAATGGGAGAGACATATAGGCAGAGGCACAGAAAGATATACGGAGAGGCAGAGTCAGAGTAGCAGAAGCAGACCGGAATCCGGGATGAGCATTTCCGTCTGAATCTTCATAGCAATTTTTTGCAGCATTCAGAATTTCTCTTTACGACTTACACGAGAAAGTAAACAAAGAAAAAGAAATGAGCGATAACAGATGTAAAATTGAGAAAAGGGGTAAGCAATTAATGTACAGCAATAAAACGTAAATGAGTATTTTAATAGACCATCGACATGGTGCGATAACTAAAGAAAATATTAAACAACTGAAGAATTCTCATTCACTAACACAGTGGTCACATTTTACAATTGAAGATACCGAAAAGATACAATTTTGTATAAGGACTTTATAATATACTGTGACGTAGTGAAATGAGAAATAAAGTCAATAACAAAATAAAAATAGTATATTAAAAGATTATGAACAAGTTACAATAAATTGCTAATATTAAACACTCCGGCAACCTTTTCCTTCCAGTACCCTGCTTTACCGCAGAAAAATAAAAGCCACGCGTGATGCGAGCTGTCGGACTTCCGTCCCGTGACAATTACCGTCACATGGCCTGACGCCAAGATGTAAACGGGTCACGGCGACCGTGTGCGTACAGCACGCGAGATCGTCTGGCCCTTACTCTCCGGACATCTCGCCCACACTCCTACACTCCTTGTACTTACACGTACAACGCTCCCCGATGTAAACTGAATGAGAACGCGGGCGCAGATGGCGCCGCGTTAAATAGTTGAGGCTGACCCCCCCACCACTGTTCCATAGATAGGCTCGCTTGCTGTCGGCAAGCGAGGGCTCGCTGGCTAGCATCTTGGGAGGGGTTTACGCCCTCACACACAAGATTACCAGGTTGGCTCGCCTGCTGTCGGTAAGCGAGGGCTCACTGGCTAGCATCCTCGGAGTTTACAGCCTAAGGTTATTTTTGGCTCTGCAGCTCTACCTGAGTCAACCGCCAGAGCGCAAAATCCCGGAAGTTCAGGCTCAACCCCTTCCTCCCCCGCAGCGCACTTTCACCGACCTAACGGTTCTGGCCCTCGTGTTAACGACGCCACAATACTAGCGGTCTGCAGCAGCAAAAATGCTGCTGAAAAATCCCACAAAAAATTGTATTCCAAAAAGGAATTCGCGTAGTGCTGAGGTACCAAAAAATAAGGTAATCTTATACAAGTAAAACACATCAATAAATGAAATATTTCAACACAAAACGTCTCAATGAATTCTGCAATACCATAGTATCTTACATAAAGATACACAGTACAACAGTTCTTTATATACGACGAATCCACGAATATAAAAAATGGCGGACGCCTTTTCCTTAGAGCCTTGATGGCACATGACGTCAACTGTGTTGTTAGCAGTGGCGCGCTAATTATGAGAATTACGTCGATAAGAGAACAGTTGGGATAACGCAATCACACATTTCCATTTGTAAAATCAAAATCGAACTGTTTCAATGTTTTTGGATTTTTCACTATTTCTTGAGTATCTAACGAAACCATAGACACTTCTCTCACAGTTGGAGGCTATGTAGTTTAGTTTCAATTTCTAGGCGCATTAAAAATTAGTAATATTCGCGTCCGTTCGGCATCAGCGGTCGTTCAGCTCCGTGAGTAGAAGAGCGGCCAGTTCTAATCTCTCAGTGTGGCAATATCGGTGAGGTATCTTTTAATAGTTTTAATTCTTGAGACTACCTAATATATAACAATCGCGGAAACCGTAGCAGCACCTGCCTTGTACATCTAAGAGAGGTAAACCATTAACACGTATTGAAAAAAACACTATAGGTTTGTGTTTTCTTGCGTGGCGAAAAATTGACGAACCCGATTTGTGTGTTGAGCGGCTTCCGAGCGAACCTGCAATAACAGTAAACAATGACGGTTGTGCAAAAGAATGCGAGTATAGCTGGTGGAAACCGCACCCGTACTCTTATCGCAGACGTGGCTGGTGTTGCCGGAGACGCTACTGACAGTCCGTGAACCAGTGTGCCATTGAAGGAGGAAGCCAGCGAAATGAGCAGTCGCACGCGAATACGGAATTCCATTGTCAACATAAGGAGCATTCTAAGGCTGAACAAAGATTACGGAGGGTTTTTAGTAATATATTTTTACACGCAGTAGCCACTCTCCGGCAACACGTGACAACACAAAAGCCCATAATACAAAACGGATTATAATAGTGAAAATGCATAAGCGATTCCAAAATAATCATTCCGGTAAATGTGATATGAAAACATCAGACACAAATATAAAAACGTTCAAACGCACCGAGAGAACGCGTTGTCAATCCTCTTGGTGACGCACATTTCGTACAAAGAACATCCAGAGAACTGCGAACACGAATTCACCATAGACAGCTCAAACTGAGTCATCAATCATTGGTCATGAGACCCGGACAAAATACTCCGTGCAGTGAAGGGTGGATTCGATTGGGGTCAAAGGCCGCAAAAGGGATGGGGTGAGAGGAGGGGGGCAAGGATGAGGAAGGGGAGGGATGATCGGTAGCAGACCTTCCGTTTCTCCTCTCACAATCAGACTCACCTTTTTGTTTTGCCGATTGTTTGTTTTGCGCCTGTTTTCCATTATAAATCTTATTTCGAAACAGGTGGTCGTTATTTACGAGGGACCGCGCTCCACGAAGCGATGGGAAGTGGTAGAGTAGGCAGGGACTGGATGATCGGTCGTCGCTGGCCCCGTCGTAGATGCTTCAAACACCAGTGCAAAATACGTTTACGTAGCTAAAACGGAGAAGCAAATATGGTCGAGCCGAGGAGCGAAACCACTTTCGCCTGGTTCAATATGCCATCTTCACGGTATGGATTTCAAAATAAATGGAGAAAACGATATATTCAAATGATAATAAAAGGCGACGAAAATTTAAAAAAAATGAACACATTTAACCTATGTTGTAAACAAATGTACGCAAATACAGACAAATAAGTAATAATATAATTTATTCGCACTTCAACAATTTCAAACAACACAGGCCGGCGGAGGTCTTTCAATAGAAAAATATTAACAATGTATGTTATATAAATCTTTGAACAATTTTTAGAACATTATGAAATTGATCGTATAAAAACATCGCCATTAACCCAAAATACCGAAAAAACGAAGAAATGCACACAATTGTGATTACAAATTTCCCCATTTTAAGTCATGTCCTGATTTTTTTACTTCTAATGGAATACTTGAATAAAAATTATGCACATTGCGTTGGCAAAATATAAAACACCCTGAATTGTGCAAACATTTGATGTAATATATGACTGATATTATATTTACTTATTTCGACTAACATTTTTTCATCGATCTCTGATCAGTAGTTGAATTTTATCTCATTTTCCTGCTTGTAATTTTTCTCTCTTTGACACATCACCATCTTATGTCTGTCTGCAAATATGCTATTTTTCGTCTTTTAAGAACTTTCGTTTCAAGAAAAGTTTCCTATTAGTTTTCTCAGCGTTAGTCTATAATTTTACAGAATCTCCACTCTTATTTTCTTATGTTCTTATTCTAATGTGCGCAAATACATACAGACATACATACATACACACACGTCTACAAACAAAATCTAGGACTTCCGGGCGTAGTTTTGGAAAAAAACATAGGGGTATCACATGACTTGCAGGACTAAATCCGGTCTCTCGCCGTGTTCACAAATTCACAGCCTCTAATTTTCTGAGGGGAACTCTTTCAAGAAGACTATTGTTACGAATCAAAAAAGTAATATATATTATTTCGACAAACTCTTTTGGGTTGTTGACATTTTCAAACTCCTGAAGTATTCAGTGGCTTCCAATTTTAAGGTCCGATGTTTACGATGCTCTGTTTGAAATAAGCCTGAATGCGAATGACACTTTCAATATTTGTAATTTCCCCCCCTTCTTCTAGAGAAAACAATCGACTGATCACAAGCAAATGATGCCAGAGTATATTCTAGGCACTTACCCCCCGTTTTAAAACTTTTTCTTTCTATATTACTAAATAATATTTCAATAAATATTTTAAAAACTCGAAATTTCGTAATCCAGCATCAGCAGTTTACAATGAGTTGAAACAATAATCATGTAAAGATATTCAAATTTAACAATTGCGTATGTCTAATGGAGAGATATCATGCCCATTTGGAAATATAACCATTTAACATGGAAGATGATAATTAATCTCAGTAACTTTTTGTATTTTGTTTTGGTAAGGTATACAATTAAAAGATAATAAATAGAAAAAATTCTACAAATAAACACAACGTGCGTCTTTTTTACACCACCAATTACAATATTACAGGCTTTCGTTTTTAACTATTAATACCTAAATCTTAATATAATACCTTAAAAATTGCTTTGAAACTTGGTAGATATACCCCAAGCAGAGAAAGGGGCATTGGAAGAGACAGTATCGTTGTTTTGTGTTCGGCATTTCTGGTTGCTGACTGCTAGAACATATCAGTCATTCGATTCAAAGCGAAAAAATAGAAACTTGATCTTTAACATCTGGTGCACGTGCTTGCTGCAACATCGAACGTTGCACTTTTATGACGCTCTTTTTTTGAACTTGTCAGGGTCAACTTACGTAATGAGATTACTTAGATTTCCTTAGCTTTTTTTGTTCTTACCCACAAGCAAGTAGATATTAATTTGACAAGGGACCTGCAAATTACGAAGTCAATATTTACGACGGTTAATCGCCATGACAAGTCATTAATGAATTTCAAACCGATCTTACAAATTTTCCCTTAGGGTCTTCATAATATATCATTAAACTCCTAGTTAAAGTGATCATTGAAAAACATCAATGATTATTACGTAGCAATGAATAAGTAACAGGTTTGTCCCGGTTGCTTCCGCTTCTACTCCCCCCGGCCACTCAACGGGTAACTAAAAAACTCTAACTTTCAAGGTAGCTGAAAAACAAAGCATAAAGCTATTGTAAAAAAATGTATAAGAGAAGATGAACACTTTATATGAAATAAATATTAAAAAGAAATGTAACTGGAATAGTTGATAATGAGAATTTCAACTACCCTTAAATAAATATACGATCTACTATATTTCTTAAAAAAGTCGTTGTAATTTGTTTACCAAGAACAGAAATACACAAGAACTATTTAATAATAATTTTAATAGTATAGCAAACACCCAGTAAATTCATCTTCCCATCAAATACCCAAGGACGATTTTTAATTCTACAAATTGTGTGTTAAATGTGCTTCTCACATGCTTTATCACCAGACGGATGGCATTCAATTGTTGATCGGCGTCTAATAATTATAATCCAAATATTAAATATCTGGAAATAATTTACAGAAATATTTATGGACCCTAAGTATTGATGACTGTCTCATTTGTTTATCTTAAAATAACTAATTAATGTATTTCAATGATTGAAATGAAGGCTTGTTTTAAAGAACGTAGTTGCTACCACGAATGAAGGAAATTTAAGTATTGACGCTGATACGGTCATTAGGGAGCTACTTAACTGAAAATCGTTTTCAAGTTAAGATACTTTGAAACAAAATATATTTCTCAGATCACGTATTATGTAATCTAATCTTATTGGCGAAGCACGTTAAGAATACGGACACTAGAAATAATTTTATAAGAATTTCTTGAGTAGTAGGCATGTTATTTCAAACCAAATATGGCACAGACAGTTAAATAATAAATTAGTTTAAAATCAAAAGCACGATTTGTAACAACAAAAAATGTATTAGTAGGACGGAAGTTAATGCAATTTATCCACGAAACACATAATTAATCTTCTTGATCCGTATTCTCGACACAATGTACGGCTAAAAATAGCGGCACACTTTTATTTCTAAAGTGAATGTTTGGTGCTCTTTGCAATGCTGACAGTGATCCAATACCACTGCAACGGTGTCATCTGCATAATGCAATGGCTGGCGAGCTGGATCACAGCCAAACCCAAACACGAGAGAGAACGAAGTCGCCCACACTGAAACCTACTTTTACACGTCATGCGACGACCCGTGGCGATATGCTACGCGCAGAGATACAAATATAGAGAATGTCACAAGGAAGAGGAAAATTTCCAGATAACTATGAACTATTTATTGAAAACTAGTACGTAAAATCTTCCACTCAAAAAAAAGCAAGAGAATGATCAATAGTCGACTTTCATTGCACGTTTAATTTCACGTTTATTTTGTTGGTTAACATTGATGTAATAAATATACAGGGTGAACCAATTAAGTCATAACACCCCTTTTATCTCCTAATCCGTGAAAGGTACGAAGATACCGTTTGGACAGTCCGTAACATAGATAGGGGCTACTTGATTACAGCATATTTAGGTTCTGTGCTATTTTTAATTACAAGGATATGATGTCAACTCTGTTTTCTAAAATAGAAACCTATGATTAATTTTAGCTCATCTTAATGAGATTTAAAAGACGATTTCAAATATGTGTATTACTTTATATTTAAGTGAATAGTTTTGTAGATATAACAATGTTTTGTAACGTATTTTTCCACTAAAACGGGCCCCTTCGAATTCGATCTTTCCTTTTCTCCACTGAGAAACTTGAAAGGAAATGTTTCTTGCATTCCTGCTTTCCGAAAATGCGCAAAGGCCACGTACACGATAGCGGGGCGGAGGCCACGAGTATAAAAGGCGCTGCTAGGGTAATAGGACAGCTCATTTTTTCTAGTTTCTTAGAGCAGAATGTATACCAACGAAGAGACGTTACATATGCTACTAGTGTATGGTGAATGCGGAAGAAATGCCGGTAGAGCAGTACAGCGATATGGAGAGCTGTATCCAGATCGTCAGCTTCCTACGCGCCAGCTTCTTGCAAGTATGTGCAAGAAACCAGTGAAATCGGGAAACTGGAAGGCTGAACAGAGGACAAGGCAGAAAACTGCAACTGAGGAAGCACATGAGGAGATTGTTCTGGGGTCGGCGCTTAGCAAACCTCATGCTGGTTCGCGACATTTGGCCAAGGAATGTGGTACATTTGGCCAAGGAATGTATGTAGAGAATACAAAATACATTATTAAACAAAATGGCATTACTTGAGCATATGTTCGAAATGTTGTCCATCTGCTGCAATGCACATTTCCAGTCGCCGTTCGCAAGATAAATGAACAGATGTAAGGATGTCAAATGATATAGCAGAGCAAGCTTCGGTGATATGCCGATTC
>BOPP01000098.1:4108149-4150436 GCA_017312745.1 Gryllus bimaculatus
CGGGTGAGGAGGCGGAGTGAGGCGAGGCGCGGCGAGGCGAGGAGGCGGGGTGAGGCGAGGCGGAGCGGGGAAAGGCGCTTCAAAACAGAGTGGTATTCGATATGTGGTGGCGTGGGGTGGAAGGCGTAGCAAAGCGGGGTGTGTTGGGGCAGATCGGGCTGACACCGAACGGGGAGCGATGGCGCTAGCAGATGAAGGCCGGAGTGAAATGTTGAAGATTGCGACGCAAAAGCGTAGTGACTGAGCACGAAACATCGACGATGGTGATTGAAATCGGGAGAATGCCGGGCTGGTTGACGCTGCGGTGTATGAAAGCAAGGGAACAATTTCGCAGCGAGGTTTAAGATTTGGTGACGAAGGGGAGATCTCCTTCTTTGCGAGAATACTTTGGTGATGAACAACAGCATTGGGAAATTTAGGGCAACATTTTCAAGGGAAGAGCCGTGGAATGGAGACGTATTCGTCTGTCAGGTTAGGTCTGGTGAACAAAAGATGGGTTTGGCAACAAAGAGTTTGCTCTGTCACAAAATGGACTCGTAGCAAATGAAAGACGTTATGAATAAATTTTGGATAGTAAAACTGTGATATTCTCTGAAAAAGGAAATGAAATTCTTTTTTTTATAATACAATCCTGGTTCGTACAAGATTTCATATTTAATTCTAAAACTCGAATTTCTTACAAATGACTTCTACTGGCTGCGATTGCTCAGCGGCGACACCGCTATCTCTGCAGCATCGTTAATCGAAATGTCCAAACTTTCTAGTCCCGACGGTAGCAGACTTTCGACACAGTCCGTTATACGCCGTAGAGATAGTGTGTCTAATATCTTAAATTTCGAGAAATCCAAGCTATGATTTTTTACTTTTTTACTAAGGAGCAGAGAGAAAGTAATGTAACGCTGCGCAAAAAACGGCGAATTTTCGGCAGGAATCTCTTATTACTGGGGCTCTGTTAAGAAAAAAGTGGAGAAATGAATTCGCTAAATTTAGAAAAATTCCTCAATCACGTAGTGTAGCCACTTTTTGTGTCTTTGATACCGAAAAATACAATGATTGAAAAACCTCTGTCCGTCCGTCAGCCTGTACGCTCGTCTGTCCGTCCATGTCTCTGTGAGCAACGTGAGCTAAACCGTTCAGTCAATTTTCTCCAAAATTGGTATTCCGCAATCGATCTGGCGGATGTCGCGTCCTCTTGAATTTGAAATCGAAACTTCAACTCTGGAGGGTACTTTACAGGAAGCCTTTAGGATATTTTCAGTTTTCAAAAAATGTCTCCATCGTTTTTTAATAAATGTTGTTGTTGGGTAGTGAGAAGGATGTCTAAGAGAATAATGCAGGTTTCATGATCGTTGAAAACTCTAATTTTTTTGAAAATTGCAAAAGATCAAACTTTTTCGGAGTCTTCCTACAACTAAAATATTTAACATAGAGATTCTTTTCCTTAATGAAATATGTTTCTTAAAGATAGGTTTTGAAATAAGGTCATGTACAATTTTTCCAAAATTCGAAAACTTTTCGCGTAATTTTGCGTGAAAATACGGGAGAGAAAGTACGTGCTGTTTTAGCATCCCATTGTTTATATAGAACTAAATATTTGTCTCCAGCAAAAGGACAGATCATAAAAAGAGGAATAAAATGTTAATAGTTTGATAGATGATTATTTTTATTCAAAATATACTTCTTGACTTGTGATTTGAAAGTATACGGACAATATTTCCATGTAGTAACTCTTGCAAAAGTTGCTTTCGGCGAAGAAGAAGAAGAAGAAGAAGAAGAAGAAGAAGAAAGAGAAGAAGAAGAAGATTTTACACTTGACAAAATTAATCATGGAAAACAGCTACAGGGAGAAAAAATTACTTTACACAAGGTAAGTGATGAATAGGGCCAAGTAGCGGCTATGGTGTTAGCTGAAGTTATTTCCAATTGATTGTGCTAGCATGCAGTCTGGGAGAGTGTAAGAAGTGCGAAACACCCTACCAGACTGGATGATTCGCGCATTCGCACTTTGGAGCAAGAACGCGCTTAAGGCGCTCTGTCCTCATAACTCTTATACACACTCGCGTTATTGTTTTAAAAAAAAATTATTTCTGGTCGCATTTTTGTAAGATTATACTCTAAGAAAGTAATTTATATTCTATATTAGTATAGCTAACCCTAGTTCCATGATCGTGCTACAAGAAACAATTCAATTTGGTAATTGCCATAAAACCTGCATGTAGGCATATTACCTTCAAATTAAAATGTGTGTGTAAAATAACAACAAAATATTCCTCAATCACTTTTTTTGTGATACAGCTATTTAACATTGAAGCAAAAGTGTTAAACTACATGATGCTGTTAATTTGGCCAAATGTTCAAATATATACAGCACAATTTGATGAGCTTAACGAGGCTATATTACCCTCACATACATACATACACACTTTATTCATATTTATAAAAAAATGTACTTTTAAAGTTTCGTCCTTCGTTTGAACACCGGTGTACACACGTATATCGGCGTTTAAGAACACTTCATCATATTTACGTCCGCTGCGCTGCGATTCCCCAGCGCGCTGGCGACGGCAGAAAAGAAACAGGATCGCAGAACATCGCGTGGGGTGGGGGTGGGGGCCCGTGCTGACACGCCGCGCCGTCGACTTGGGGAAGGCGAAGACAAATTATGGCACGGCCGCTGAGAGGGTTCCTTGATTGGATTACATTACGACGCGGGGTCACCGGGCTTGCTCGCGATTATCCACTCGGAAGATATTTGTGCAGTGCCCGCGTCGCTTTCGACGCCAACGCCCGTGTGCCATCGGATTTCGAAAGGAGAACGCGGAACAGAAGATAATGAATCATGCGGTGAGTTCATGACACATCTAATATATAGAATTTTCGTTGGTTACCTCTGAAAAATGTGTACGATATGTTTGGGGTGGACAGCAACAATCCGAATTGTTGACACCCAATTTGGTTAGATCGCAAAATAACCGTTTAATGTTCACATTATCCAAAACGGGCGAAGGAAGGAGCCTTTGAAGACTTATGTTGACATTAGCCAACACGAGGTGCCTCGTGTAAGAGAAGTATGTGACGGTGACGAAAAAGAAAAATATTAAATAGTACGTGATAATTAAAGATCAAACGTGATAATCAGAATTCTAGGCAACAATTTGCATTGCAGAACAATAGAACGACTCCAGAAACATGTAAATTATTTGTTATTTAATAAATCAATATGTTTGTTTAGACAGAAAAATTAACCCAGAAATAAACAAGAGCAGTCGAATTCTGTAAATTGGGTGTTCTATTTTATTTCTGGGTTAATTTTTTTTCTGAAACAATATATTAATTTTATTTTTTAATTAATTGAATTATGCGGCTCTGCAATTCCGAATATCCACGTAGTTTATTAGAGAAAATCTACTTAAAATTGTATTAAGAGCTTATTTTCGAAGTTTCGAGTTTTCGCCCATATATACACCTCGGTTGACACTTCCGAGTTCAGCTGAGGAGACTCAGACTGCACCCTTCATTATTTCTTGAAACATCCTTCAGTCTATACAATCCATAATTTCCAATGCATTTTAATACAAAAATACTAATTGCTGGCAAGAAGACGCAACTATCTCGGGTAACAACCTTTCTTTCGCCAGCGCCCCTGGCCAAAGTAACTTAATGGAGCCCAAAATTGTCCGTTCTTCGGCATTGATATAGATTTATCCGTCTGTCTAATGAGTGAATTAACCGGCTAATTCACGAATTATACGTTTAGAACTTCAGCAGTAACATATACTCTCTGGTATTTTCTATAGACATAATGTTGCTTTATGACCACGTTTGTATGGCGTTTAGATAATGTTTGTCTTTGTGAAATTTTATTATCTTTATTTCCATTGTGATCAACAAGAGTCATCATTGTGTTGTTCCGACACCTTCATTTCTTCCCATAGTAGTAATTCAACGTACACCTCAGGTTGAAAAGTACGGAATATGACATCACAAATGTTACGGCACAGTTTATTTCGAATGAATACAAATCTGAAAATAATATTTTACAATTTTCTGATACAAAAAGACCCATCAATCATGCAAGGTTGGATCCGCCCCGAATGGATGAAACATGCTGTTAATTGTAAAATTTGTACAATAATGTTGCTGATTGCAACTTCGTATGATCCATTTCAGAATGCAATCTGGATTACAACGATGAGAACAAACATTTTTTTAATTAGCACGTGGAAATACGCGAACTGGGAATGAAACACCAGGATTCAACTGTTTGTCGTTGCAAGGCACAAGGGGTTTTGCTGTAAAAAAAGAGTGCAGCATTCGAGAGAATAGCAGAGTAATAGCTTTAGGGCGTCATTTGTTTCATTCACTTAAGCGCTGGCTGTCACTGGGAACAGTTCGAAACTGCTGTCCATTAGAACTCTCTCTTTTGCACGGACACGACGTTCTCTCTTTCTTTAGATTCAAATAAAAGAACACGGCAATTTTTATTCTCCAAACGACTTCCGTAAGCAATAATTCACAAGGAATTGGAGACACTTCTTTCGGGAATTGTGGATTTTGTACACGCGCATGGTCGCTCTGCAAATTTCTGCTTCCCGTGCCCTAAAATATCCATCTGTCAAAACGAAATCCTTTGAGTGATCGATCAATCAGTTTATCATCAACTAATTTTTAACTAAATTTTTTCTTCCGTCTTTTCCATTTTACAGGCCAAGTGGAAAATATTTAGAGTATCTTTTCACTGCTTAGATAGTGCTTATGGTCTTCGTTTCATCTCATTTACACGAGATAGGACAGTTTTTTTAGCTATTCTGTAAAGGTATAGCTGATCTTTTCATGATATGTTTTCGCCTTTAATAACTAGATTTTGCGGATATATTTTCTTTCAATCACGTCAGAGAGGATGATATACGAGAAACGGGATAGACAGGAACACAAACGGAGAAGAAAGAGAAGATGAAGAGAAAGGGAAAGTGGAAGAAAAAGGGAGAGAGGAAGAGAAAGAGAGGAAGAGAAAGGGAGAGAGGAAAATGAAAATGAGAGAAGAGAAAAGGAGAGGGGAGAAAAGGAGAGAGGAGAAAGGGATCGAGGAGGAGAATCGGAGAGAGGAAGAAAAAGACAGAGGGGAAGAAAAATGTAGAGGAAGACAAAAGTCAGAGCAGAAGAGAAAGCGAGAAACAGAGAGAATGCAAAAATGTAGAAAGGGCGAAAGAGGAAACAGTAAGCAAGAGAGGAATTCTCTTAAGAACATGACGCAAGAACGTATTATTTTCGATTGCTGCGAAGCGGAAGCAGGCCTCTGGGATACCTGTATTATATCCGCTTCCCGTTTCCATGTATCCACTCGTATCTCCCAGCGCGGGGGAGCGAGCGTCTCTTGGCCCCATGGGCGGCCAGGGCCGGCGGCGCAGGCGCGCGGAGCAAAATGCGGGCGCCGGCGCGGGCCGTGGCGGGCCTGTGTGGCCGGGGCCCTCCCACGCGCGTTGCATTCGTAATTAGCTAATGGTAATATGTCCCCCCGCGCAGAGCAGAGCACAGCACAGCAGCGCAGAGCAGCGCAACCCTACGCGGTGACCTTCTTGGCACTAAGCGGCAGATTTGCCTTTTAATATTAAAATCCACCGGCCGTGTCGAAAGAGAAGATTTTCCTCTCGAAATCTTTAGTCTTTCTCTGCATCCTTTTATGTCGCTTCCTCACTATCTCTCCCTCTCTTCCTCAATGTCTGTTTCTTCCTCATTGTCTCTGTCTGTCTCTTCCTGAGGGGGTCTGTGTCGTCCTCGTCGTCGTCGTCCTCGTCGTCCTCATCCTCGTCCTTGTCGTCGTCCTCGTCGCCGTCCTCTTCCTCCGCCTTAGAATTTTTGCCTGTTCCTCAATGTCCTTGTCTGTTCCTCAGTGTCCTTGTCTTTTCCTCCCTGTAAGTCTCTTGTTCTTTCTCAGTATTTCTGTGTTTCAACTCCTCTATCTGTCTCCCTTAGTTGCATTTTCTTCTCTGAGCCTTTGTGATTTCCCGTCTCTCACACTTTCCCTCCCTCTCTCTTTTTTTATCTTTCTCTCCCCCCTCTCTCTCTCTCACACACACACACGCGCGCACACACACATATACAACTAGGCACACACTTTCTGCCTCAGACCGTGGAGCAAAATGCATATTCTATGGCTCCAATCTGCGTTACGCAACCGAAACACACGCGGTTCCATTGTTTCTTCTGTTTCATTTTCGCTACTGTCGGCATTTAATTCAGTTGTCGGAGGTTAAATCAATTTGGTTTCTGAAAGTGAAGAGCTAGATTTACTCTGTGGCGCTTACAGTACGTCAAACACTGGTTGACAAAAGAGCCTTTGAAAAGGGAACTCGGCATGCATTATTTTGGTCGCTCTCAATGTCATGATAGGACAGTCTATTTGAGGGCAAAAGCACTTCGCCGAACGACGGCGTACATTTGAAAGCACACATAGTGTTGACTGCTTCTCTTATTCTCTAGTGCGGTGGATGCAACAATTTAAATTCTCGACATTTCACTTAGAGGCTTATGTACGAAAACGAGCTCCAGTAATGTTGACAGGAGAAATGATTTCTCTTCACGGAACTTTATCATTGTCATTAACTCGCATTTTTACTCCCTCTTCTGATTCGAGCTATGAAGGTTATGCATTTCATGTTATCCTTCATGACAATTTTAATCACACACTCTCCAGTCTCACTTTGTGTCGTGGACAGATAATATGGAACACCGTGTTATATTTATTTGTAACATAAGATTAAAGCCTCTACCAAAGATATTTAGAGAATTTTAAAGTTGGTGGTTATGGATATATGAATATTTTGGATAAATGTTGGAAAAAGTATCGAGAATCCTCAGCAAAATGGCCTCAAGCTACTAGGTCTTTCTTACCTAAATGGTCCTGTCGGTCTGACTGGGATTGGAAATACAGTTTTCAGAGAAAGAGGGCTACTTCCCTATAAATGTGTTTAGCATTCTTAAAATCGTTTAGCGATCTTTGCGTAGGTAGTGTAAAAATTGATGATTCTGTCTCGGAAGAGATGCTATCTTGGAGGATGAATGTCAATTATGAAACATTCATTACATGTGGAATTCCTTGAGATCTGTGTCACAGATTAATGGACATGTCAGATAAGTGCACTATTACAGCAATTATTTTAGTTCTTCGCCTCTGAATTTCTAATTAAAGGTTTAAAGGAAGTAAAATATCATATTGTGAACTTCTACATTTCAAAACAAATTAAAAGTGAATAAGTGTTTAATATAGTGTTAAATCTAAAATTACAAGTTAATCTAAAGTCACAATTACAAATTAACATTCCATAAAATATTTATTTATATAAAATATTATCATATTATCTGAAATATCACGAATGCAAAGAGCAGATTTGAAAAAAATTGCTTTTATTTAATTTACACTGTGTAAGAGTAGCACATCAGTTCTTTACATATTATATATATATATATATATATATATATATATATATATATATACTAGAGAAAAGGATGAGCCTGGTGATCTTGCAAAAACTCTTCTCTCATAACATGCACACTATTCAGAGTTACGTACAAATATTATAACATTATTCCCCTTAACCCCTGTAGAACACTCGACGCACAAATTCGAAAATAGAACGCAAGCAGGTGCGTTGAGCCCAATTTCTGTTCGCGTCCGCGCGCCCTCTAGCCCGCTTCCCCGGAGCCGCTCTGCAACGCTTTGCAGAAGTTCCCTAGCGCTCCGGGAGTTCAAGTGGGCTTCTTATTACCATCTCTTCGAATTGGGCCCGTTTGTTCCTGCGGTCAGCTCCTTTCCAATTTCCTGCTTCTCCGCTATTCCCTATGCTATCATCCTCTGAATAGACATCGCGTTGCGCATCCGCGGCCTTAAAGACCCATTCATAATGAAAACATAAACATGAGCATGGCGTTAACATAAAAATTAGAACTGCGTCATAAGCTTACTCATTCAGAATGCGTTCGCATAAGCATAACGCGTAAGACGTTAACTTAAGACCTTGAAAGCTTCAAGATTCTGTGCTTATGCCTAAATAAGACATAAAAAATGAACCATTCACAGAACGGTAACTCAAAATCGAGAATCGAAATTGGAGCGAATTCGATAGGAGAACGAACGCCGTATGGGCCATGGACACAGTCGATACCTTGAAATTGATTCTCTCGTTCAGCCAATAGTAAACCAGAAAGTCGCACAGCCAATAGAAACTCTTATCTTTCTTACGGTTACGTTAGACATTGTAAATACTTTTGTCTATCACTTATGTTAATGTTTATGTCTATGCGCAATGCGTACGTTTACGTTTGCATTGTGAATGGGTCTTGCGTTGTGAATGGGTTGAGTGTTGCTGTTCATTTTGACGATTTAAACCCACTCGGGTGCAAGCATCTCAATATAATGTGAAGTGCCCTTCTCGTTACAATTCATGGGAACGTTGTTTTGAACGATTAGTTTCTTACAAACGACCGAAAGAGTAAAATCGAAGCACCAATTATTGTGCTTCGGTTTCTTGTGTATATACCTCAAATTGTAAATAGTAGAAAGTTTTTGTATAAACCGGATAAAACAATTTGTAAAAATAGCCCTTCTATTATATTTCAGTCTTCAAATTCCATTAAATAAAATTTAATTTTAAAAAGGACACTATCGAATGGAAATATATCGAACTGAGATGGAAGCGATGAACAGAATAAAGGATGTTTGGAAGGTTACGATGAATTTGGAGATATAACCACCCTATATATTTCTGTGATGGAATTAAAGATGTTGACTTAAAAATGTTGCATTAACTGAACTTCGACCGCTGATGAACTTTACAAAACAAATTACTCCGTTTCGATAGAGGACAGTCGATATTGCATCAATTCACAGATTTACGTTTTTCTTCGTTTTTATCTGAACGAATTAAATTTCCACTTCGGTGATATTAAGCAATATGCTTACCAATTCGACCCAGCACCAGGATAAGCATATGAACGTTATGAAACAACAGAAACAGTCGACTAACTGCAATTCAGCAACGAAGTGTTTCTCACAAAATGACATAAACAGTTGTCCATCTCATTATGCAGTACAAGCTAGAGTATATTTTCGCCGAAGGGCCTCACCTTGAACAAACATTGTTGTATGATCAAAACTATTTTTCCCATGCTTAATTTTATTATTCTCCTATTAGAATAATGTTATCATCACGCTTAGTATCGGCCAAACAAGCAGATCTGCCAAGATTGATACTGCTCCACAAAAAAAAGGACCGGTCGTCCATTTCTCGTATAACGTAAGGTATAAGGTAACAGGAAACATTTAGTTGGTCGACCAGCGCCAGGGTTTGACGATTTCTTGTAGCTCTTGGTATTGAGAAAATTATCGGTGCATTTTAACAAAGATATCGACCAATTCGACATTCAGTTACGGTACATGGCTTTACGGACATCGATGCTCGGAACAGAACCTCCATCCCCACCCAACGTCCTTTCTTTGCCAGCAGGTGTTTCCTCGCTTCATTATCGCTTCCACCTGTGTCCACCCCTTAAAGCTCCCATCCGCTTGCGCCACTCGCTCCCCACCCCACCCCACCCCACCCCGCAGAACCCATTGCACCGTACCACGCCGCTCCGTAGTACACTCACGCCACGTTTCTACCTCGCTCCCTTTGAAATAACTTGAACCGTACAATAATTTAGAGATTTAAGTTGAAAATTAGAATTTAGTTTCTTGAAATATATTATTGAATAGAATTTATATGTGATGTTAATTGGTTGATCCATGAATCATGATATGAAACATAAAGTTGTGTTGTAAGGGAGGTAGTTGAAGTGATCGAATAATTTGGCTGGTTGTTCGAGCTTGAAGATTTGTTGGCAATGGTTTGGAAGAACAATATTGTTGGCAATGGCAACGTTTATAATTATTTCATTAGAAATGCCAACGATAACGCACCACAACACTTATACTCCCTCCCTTTACCGGCTTTCAAAAGGAGACAAATGCGGAGCCTCTTGATAAACTCGAATATAGATCTTATAGTGTGTATTACAGTACAGAGCTTTTTTTGACACGGCTATTGGATAGTGTGTTCCATTACAAAAACAGCACTGGTACCATTTGTCTGTCTTTCGTAAGGTAACGTTCTTTAACTCTCAAAGTAACCTACCTTTGTGTCGATACCTACGGACAATCATCTTCATCTCACTGATGCACTCCTCTTTTAGATAGTCGAATCGAAATGCGAGAGCACCTGCCCACACGATGTGCTCAGCGCCCGCCGGGACCCACTCTCCATGTACAGTATACACTTTTTTAAGCAGATGGGGTGGTCGATTACCCTCCTCCCCCACACGTTTTTTTTTGTTTTTTTTTTACGATCAACTAAACCATTTGGATTAATAGAACATGTTTGGAATCATTGAACACGCTTGTCAAAAACATCGCCCATTTAAACCGGCCAATTTGAAACATTTCTTCCACTCATTTCCAAGTCAACAGTAACACTCCATCAAGTACGAGTAGTTGGGTTTATTTTGCTTGTCAAGAAAAACCTCCAGTTCAATTCGGTCAAATTTGAATCGCTTGACTCGTACATTTCCAAGTCCACGGCAATGTAATCTTCGGCCTCCGCAATCAACATAAACCATTCTCCACTAGGGTTTGGGGCTCTCGGTCAACGAGGGAAAAGAATAATGTAAACAAGGGACTGTGACACATACGACAGTATTTTTCCAAGAACAACTAAAGCAATTGGACGAAACCAACAAGTTTAAGATACTGGAACACGCTTGTGACAAAAATCACCAATTTAATTCGGCCAATTTGAAGCGTCCCCCCCGTTCATATCATATTATTATTTGACACCCCTTACGTGACGAAACCTCCGGGCAATGGACTTCATGGCTCGCATACCCTCCGCGAGTAGTGCGCAGAATCGAGGTGCGAGTCTACCTTCTGCCCGTCCCTTCGCCGGCGCCCCCGCCCCCCGGGCCACCCTCCGCGCGGACGCCGTGGCCGGGCCTCGCCCCGCCACTCCCCGCCCCCCCCCCGCGCCGCGGCCGGCAACGCCCGCGAGACGTCGCTAATTGAATATCGTAATCAATCAATTAGGCGCGCGCGCGCCATGCCGCGCTCGCGACCAGAGGGCGACGTGCTCTGTGTTTGTGTGTGTGACCTGTTGGCGCTCCAACGCAAAAAGTCGTTACCCGCTAGAACGTGCCAGACTCCGAAAAGAGATGATTACAGCGATCAGGATACATACAAAATTGTTACTAAAAACGGATATTGCTAGGAAGAAAAAGAAAACACACATTACATCACGTAATCGGTCTCAAAAAATTATTTTTCTAAATAGTAGATAAAATGAAACTCATGCCAATAAACAGTTGTATTTTGAAATTATGTAAACACTTTATAATGTGTTTCATACGCTTTTAGGCACGAATACCTCTTATAGGTTATACTTTGGGGATTATTTGCAATATGCAAGATGTGAGTCATGTTGATTAATGACGCCCTGGACTTTCGTTAATATCGCAGTACCCTGTGTTTTATTTACGTTGTCCTACAAGTACCGCAGGGAAAAACTTTGCAATAAATTGTCAATAAAAGGGTGCATTGATTTGAGTGCTGAAAAGGTATTTACGCAAGACGTGCGTCCAATTAGTCCCGAAAAATCCGACTGCTAAATTAGAAGTACACTAAAATAAAAGCTTGTTACTATTGAATCAATTGGTGTCGCACCCTTGAGTATTTGACATTGTCAGAGTCCGATTGTTGATTTCAAACACACTTTACATAGTTACACCCTTTCCAAGCGGAAATTCATTTCATTCTTCAATCATCACAATCCGTTGATTGGTTTAAAAGTTTTTCAGAATGGGAAGAAATTCCGAATTGAAAAATATAATTCTCCTCATACTTGAAGCAGTCTAGAAAAAACCACCATGAGGTTGAAAATCTGGTAAAAAATCACCATTTTGATAAACAGTCTGCAGCCTTGAAAGCTCAGTATAGGGTTCCCTAAAATAATTGAAAGGAAAGGAATCGTTCAATCCGGATTACTGAGTTTGACTAGACAAACTCAGAATCATGTCCAACATTAAAAAATTGGGGAGGAAACCCAATTGCCCTTATTCTTTCAAACATTTCCCCCGGAAATGTTTGAAAGAATAAGGGCAAAATAATGCCATTTTAGGGAACAATAATGCCATTAAGCTTAGAATTTTTTAGAGTTATAACCCTAGAAAGATAATGTTAAATTGTAGTTGCTTATTAGTAATGAGAAAAAATTTACTCACATGCATGTTTTTAGAAATTACATTGGTTATTATGCTATGAAATAGATGTTAAGGTTTAAAAAAGGCCATAAATCAACTAGGAGCTTTGTTTTCACATTTTAAATTATTATTAATAAAACTAAAAAACAGTTTTTAGTCAAAATTGCACAACAATCAGTCACAAATGTCACTGCAATTTCATAGCTTCCACGCATAGTGCTTTTGAGATCAGGTAGTGGAATTATCTTGATATGGTTTTTGTATTTTACTGAAAATTCCGCATAGGTCATTTCCAAATTCAATAAAACTTAAAAGTTTAGCTCGGTTCAAATCAACTGTACTACGATTCCGGTTTGAGAAAACACCCTGATGAAAATGCGTTTAAAGGTGCACTCAAAGAACACGTGATAAATATTCGTAGATATAATAATGCTTTATGTTTTAGGCATGCATTATTAAAATTGCTACACTTCTGCTGAACAGTCACTTCTTTAGAATCAACAACTACTTTTAAACTCAGCTTCATCACAGAGTAATTGTCGAACAGAATTCACTTAGTTTTGTAGATAGCCCTAAAACACTAAGTGCTTAGATAAGCTCCCTAAACGATAGTTATTTTTTTAAGGACAAAGGGGCAATTTTATTGAAAGGATTTTCAGTAGGAAAATCAAAGTAGCTTTCTAAGGAGGCTTTGAAAGGTTCAATGGCATTCATAAAATGGTTTGAAATCTGCAGCGACATAATTGAGATCATTCACATCATGTTTTGCCATTCAGAAATGATAGCGGAAGTTTTCATTATTTCACATTTTAATTTGTTCAAACAGAGTTCTCATTATTCTATATAGTTCTGTAGATGCTGTGTCCGATTTCTGCAGCAATTTGTTAGTTTTCAATTATAATACACACATTTTCACGAAAACTGCAAATAAAATGATGTTTTCATTCGCTCGGCAGCACTGATCGAGGCAACAATGTGCGCTCTGCTCAGTATAGCTCCGCGGCTGTGACTAGTTCGCGTGTTTTCATCGAACTCAAGAAGTTTAAGTCACAGTGTAAAGTGAGCAGTCTACTGCAGAATATATAACTGTTCTGACTATGACATACCTGTTTCTCATTGTGAACTGGGAACAGGAAATAAATGACTGATACCGACGCTGCTATCCGAGGGCAGGCCCCTGACTACAGGAGCCAGCCCGTTGAAGGAAATGTTCCCGGAGAAGGAACAAGGAATGATAATTGAAGGCAAAGACCACAGCATACTTGTCGAAAGCTTCGTAGAATCTTTAGCGAAGATTGTTCGGCCTAGTCCCATTACGTATGCATAAAACATTTCAAATAACAGGGTGTGTGTAAGCGAGCTGTAAGCAGTTATTAGACGAATTAACTGATAAACTCAAGACTGCTCCTCCCAAAATATTCGATCACTTGTAAGTAGACAGAAGCGTATTGTAATTTCAAATGTTTATCACATGATACCTAACGCAGTAATTGAAGACGAACTAGACAAACTAAAAGTGATACGCAGTTCTCAAGTGTCATTTCTCAGAGCTGGTTTTAGTAAAGAGCAGTTCGCTTGTATCTTAAGTTTCCGCAGACACGTGTTCGTACCAGAAGACTCATTAAGTAAGATACCTGAAGCCATACTGATCACATACAAAGGAGAAGGAAACTAGATTTTCATGTCTAGCAGAACTATTAAATGCTTTCACTGCAAGGAAGGGCACATTGCGAAAATCCGCAAAAATATAGTAGACATTAACTCCAATCAATCGGAAGAAATTATTGAAAACAATGTAGCCCCTGACAACGAACAAAGAGACAAGGTACCTATCTACCACGAATTTCCCCCACTCGACCAAGCCAAGCCTGTTAAGATGGCCTTATTACAGATTACAAGCACTCCCAGCAACAATTCAAGTGAACTTCCGGAAGGACAATTCAACCGTCCCAAAAGAAGAATTAACGATGCAGTAAAGCAAACTAAGAAAAAGAAAATGTAGGTATCCAGAGAGAACACCATTAGTAACGGCAGCAATCTGAAAAGGATAGTGGAGCAACTAGCTCCAGTAGAAGAAAGGATAGAAGGATCCAACTATGTCCTTTCGTACGAGCAACTGAAAGACTTTTTTAAAAACTCTTATGGCTCAAGTATCTTCAAATATCTCTCAGTCACACCAACAAGACAGGAAGGCCAGCTGAAATGCTAAAACGAATATACCTATCACTGTCTGACAGAGGAACAAAATCAAAATTTACTAGAATTATGAAGAAACTGAAGGACCCAGTCTACTCATATTCTTCAAAATAATTGTCAAAAAACGATGAATTAACAAGCGAAGATCTTCAAACATGAAGATGAGAATTCTGCAATGGAATGTGAACGGTTTTCACACGAAATATGAATTTATTCAGAAGATCCTAAAAGACGAAAACTATGACGTACTGTGCATCCAGGAAACCAATTTCAAAAAGAAGCACCATTTTGATATAAAAGATTATCAATGTTTTTATAAAAACAGAGTGGTATGTGCAAATGCTACTGGTGGTGTTGCGATCTACGTGCATAAGTCAATATTTAGTGAATGCGCCATTACAAGTGACCTAGATGTATGTGTGATACAGCTGCGAATTGGCGATAGAAGCTTTGGTTCGAAGAGTAGTAACTTCGTGGGAATGCCGTTGTAACGCCAACAAGAGTTATCTCAAGCAAACGTCCCGACAAGTACTCAGTTTTGTCCAGCGAATTATACGCCATCACGCCATCATCATCGCACTAGACTACATTCTATAAGACAGTGAACGCAAATTTCTAATAGTAACAAACGTCAAATTGGCTCTGTCGGCTATTGGGAATGCCTTTTACTTTGGTAATTCGTTAGCCTTAGACATTGTTAGTATGATAAGGAACTATAACATTAAAGGTAAAGAGATTGCTTTTGGATGGATCCCGGCTCATGTGGGTATCATCGAGAATAAGATGGCAGACAGATCTGCAAAGGAGGTGTCACAACTTGATGAAAGAAGCAACCTTCGCATAATACTACAGGTCTATCACGCCAGCATCAAGAGTAAACTACAAGAATTGGATAGACATGAATGGAACAATAACGCATTATCTAGCAAGCAAATATATCGTTAGCCGCATTAATAAACAACAGAGACTCTTTATCCAACTTGCAAGAAACTTAGCCGATAATTAGGTCGGAAAAAAAGTCTGAAGTCTGGAAAAATCTGAAGAAAAGTCTTCGTCTGAAAAAATAGTAAGTGCAAATATATCAAGAAGTAGGTAAACATAACTGATGATTGTCAACCAACCAAAACTAAAAATTGCTCTAGATTTCAAAAAGAAAAATAGAGAGCTGTAAAACAGATGAGAAAGGTAGCATACTTTTGAAATGTTCGAGGATATGACAAACAAACAAAAAAAATAATTAAGCGTCAAGGAAGCTGCAGCACCATAATCTTGTGGAAAATTACGAAGTAACGAGAAAAAAGAAATACAAGACCTTGGTCATTATTTTCCTCGTTATGAAGGCATGACTTCACGTTTGCATTTTTGCAGAGGCATCCAGTATTTTTATTGCATACAATACCAGAAATAAATAAAATACTAAGCACGTTGGACCATACAATTTCATATTTATATTCTTGTGAAGGTTGCTTCGTTAGTGTAGTTGACGTGTAAAGAAATTATTCATCGCCATATTGCAAAATAAATATGACGCAGACAAAGTACGTAAGAATGCAAATCCTCCTCACCAATCGTCACGTCTAATTTTATTTCCAAGTCCGTACATGGACCTTTGTGTATGTGGACCTTCCGTGCAACACTGAATTCCGCTTTACTGACATTTAACATTAACAACACATGACAATGCGTTCAGAGGACATTGATCCTGTCCAATTGCGTATAACAGTGGTGGCATATGAGTCGGCGAAATAGAAGCTATTGAATAATTTCATCAACGACTTTGACGCGAAACATTTATAGACGCACAGCCCGAAATCAATATTCTGTGATCATAATTATTTCAAAATTTATAAAAAAATATTTGATGAGTTGAAGCACTAATGCGGCGTTTTATGTGAGGAAACGAAATTGGTGATATCCAGTCTCTATTTTGAAAAAAAAATGCATTAAGTTAAATTCAAAGCTCACATTTTACCAAACTAGATACTGTTATAGTTTCTTTTTTTAAATTTTAGGACACTTCTAATTTTGGTTATGAGGGAACACCAGAAAATTGTACATTTTGAGTTATACTACATACATTATAATACCAAATCATCAAATATGTTAATTTCTTTTAGTAATAATATTTTATTTTTTTACAAATTATCCGGTGACTTAGGTATATTTATTATTATTTATTTAGTATTATTTATTATTCTTCAGTAATTTTTTATTTTTTGGTTTTATGTGAAATATTGGTACATTCCATTCTTATATGACGAATTTTTTAAGTGCAATACAGAACATACACATGTTAGGATTTGGTTTGCTAAATATTTGTGAATGATTATGAAGTTAGTTTCCAGTGTCCAATTTTCAATGAAGTGTTGACAGATTCAGATCTTCTATTAGTGTCACAAGTGGGATGTAATTCTAAAATAGTATTTCTAATGTGATGAAGTTCAGCTTTTTTGACATGAACCATTCTTTATTTCAGTTTTAACTTATTGTATGTTGAAAATATGTGATAGTATCATTATGGATTGTGGGGTCGTTTTTTTCATTTGGAAAAGAAGATATTTATTTTTCTGCTGTATCTTTACATTATCTCAGAAATAAAACAAAATTTTTTAACCATAGGCCGATGAATATATGAAGTATTTGACCTCTTTTATGTCAGTAATATTCAGCTATGCAGTACTGTATAACGTATATGATGTTGCACCCCTACCATTAAAAAATTGGGATTATTACACCTGTCACACTTAATAATGTCTCGTAGCACTCCCAACGAAATATCTGAAAAGATTTCGTGATAACTCAGCACTATTTTTTACTTATCTTGTTTCTTTCATTTCCCTGGACATTCCAGGTTGAATGATGGCAGTTCCGAAGCCGTATGATCTTATCTGGAACGGATGGATTGAGTAAGAGGTTATTATTAAACTATCTTATGATTTGTGTTCGATTAATTCATATATTAGTAATTCCGGTTAGCATGCAATGCTAAAGTCATTAATCTCATAAGTGTAGTGTACAGTTTTTTATCGGCGACAGGTGGCGGAGAACTTCTACCGCTGGATGGCAAGATCCAGCGCTAACCTACCCGTCGGCTTGCAGTTTCCCTAACATGGTATCTCCCACCAGCAGGGCACCGCCCAAGCCGGGCCAAGTTCTACGCTCCCAACTGGTCTCCCGGCATGTGTGGTAGTGTAGTGCACGTAAGTGTACGTGCGTATGGGTAAAGGGTAAAGATAGGACACGAATGAGGAAGGAAAGATCGAACGCAGACAGTGGCCCGTTTGTTAGGGTACTGCTCCGGCATTCGTCTGGTATTGATCGAAGAAACCACGAAAAACTACCGACCAGAGCAACCGGCCATAACAATTCTTCTCTAGCCAGCTGCTGAAGTCGGCCGAGCTACGTAGTTAGCGCCGAGAATCCTTCACCGTGGAGACTCGAATCCTAGGTCTCGCTCAGAGGAAGCGCAGTGATATCAATGGATGTGCTGAGCCACCTAAGACGGTAAAGGAATATTGTTGGAGCAATGGTAGCATGAAAACTCGGGGACGCATGACACCCGAGAAATCTGCCGTTAATCCGCTTTATTCACTACAAATGCCACATAGCTCGACCGGGATTTTAATTCCGGTATCCTAAGGCAGATGGCAAGCAGTCTACGACTCGCTACAGGCTTGAAACAGTGACGTTATGAAATACATTTTTGTGGTTCACTACTTTGCGCATCAAAATCAAACAACACACAAGTACAGTGCGTTTTCCAGATTTACGTACTCCAACCGAACTCTGCCAACCTGACAGCCCTTTGCCTTCTTTTGTTGCTTTTTTTCGCCAAGAGTGATGTTTGTCTACACTGTTCAATCTGTGACTGCGTGCCCCGTCCTCCCTTTCCGTCCTCCTATGAGCGAGCGGCCGGCGTCTTTGTCACTATTACATTTGCCCCCTGAAAGTGCAAAGAAGGGGGAAAAAGCGCCGAAGTGCGACTCGGACTTCCGAATTGTGAGGGCCGCCGCCGCCGCCGAGGCCGGGGAGAAGGTCACGGAATCACGGGGTGCGAAAGGCAAGCGCAAAAGGGGGGGAGGTGAGAAGTGCTAAGGAGGGAATGGGACGCAAAGAGTCGCATGAAGGGGGAGGAAATGGCATTGGGCCGATGAGACGGAGAAAACGGAGACAGTGAATTGGAAATATAGTCGTTGTTGATTCACAAACTTCTATTTGAAAAAACATCAACATATTTTACAGGAGGAAGGAAAAACACTTCTTGCTGTTAATAACTAGGGGGCGTATTTTAATGAAATATTTTTCAATTTACAAGAAAATGCCCTTTAATTAAGTCATTAATTTTATCTTATGGCAAAAGGAAATTACCTATTTATACATTATTTTGCATTTTTTATCGATTTCGACTAATAAGTAATTTGTTTACTTTTCCATTAATTTTTATTTTCACATCGATTTTAATATTGTTTTAATGGTACTTTCTTCAAGTAATATTTACGAGGTGAAACAAACGTTCTCTACAGAATGTTTGAGTAGCCAATTCGATTTCCTTGTGCAGAAATTGAAATATTTGTCGCTGTATTTAATCTAAGTTTCATCAGCACCAACCGGCCGATCTCGCGACTACAAAAGACAGAGTTCCTGGTAAAAAACAGTGAGAACTGAGCGTTCGGTATGTGAGTTAGCCAGAACGAAAGGAAGAAGCCTTGAATTACCTCAGTAACATATCTAAGAGCTAGAGTTGTTCATCTGAACTGCTCAACTTTTACGTTAATGTTGCTTTCCTTTTAAGGCATTTTAATTGCATTTCAGCGATTATTTAAATCATCAAAATCCGCCCCTATTAATAACGTGAAAATTAGGCATTCTACACCTTCTGTAAAATATATTAAATATTTATTAATTGTAAAATATTTCTCAAAGCACCTAACGAAAACCTCTCATCTAGCTCTTACCACATACGAGATATGCTATCATCAATAAATTGTATATATCATGAATATTTTTTTATTTTGAAATTTAAGACCACCATATTTAATTTTCTTTGGAAATGTTCTTATCAAAGTAAACAACGAGCACATTTTGAACCAATGATGTCAAAATGTACATAGGAAATTCCGTTACATAGAAAGTGGTCCATCATCAACGACAATATGTTGGAGCAGGAAATCTGGCGAAAGCGCGGACAGACTACGGAGATGAAGGAAGCGGTTCGTTGAAGTCAGATGATCAAAGCAGGAAACAGGGAGGTTGATGTCACTCGGAGAAAGAAGGGAAAAGCGTGGCAGTGGAAGCGAGGGCCGATGTGAAGAAGAAAGCGGTACGGGGGAAGCGGTACGAGGAAAGCGGCACGAAGGAAGCGGCACGAAGGAAGCGGAACGAAGGAAGCGCTACGGAGAAGTAATACGTGGAAAGCGGTACGGGAGAAGCAGTGCCGTGGATGCTGTGCGGGTGAGCAGTGAGAAGAAAGCGGCAAGGGGGAAGCGGTTCGTGGGAAGCGATGCGATGGAAGGGGGGAGAGGGCTTGCAAGTGAAAAAGCGGGGTGGGGAAATTGGGGGACGGGAAGCGGGGTGGAGAAACCGAATGGGGGAGCGGGCCGAGCGGTTAGCAAGAGAAAGACGTGAACTCGACCGGGCAGGTAGTCGAGTGAAGAACCCAGTGCATCGGGGAAAATTGGACGCAAACGGAGCGGGGTGAGAGAATCGGCGTTTCTCTGCGCTGGTCGGGAGGGGTGGGGAGAAGCGAGGCGCGCTGGAGTCGAGGTCGAGGGGGGGGGATTGAAGAAGTAACGCGGATGAAATGGGGGCTGCAGTAGTGCGACACAGCGTCCGATGCGGTGTCTGCCAAAGAGCTGAGTTCCTCGAACTAGGTCACAGGCGAAGGTCAGGCAGCCTAGGGAAGCTCACGGATGAGCAGAAAGATTCATTTTTCCAATTTAGAATTTCTCAGAACATTCCGGGAAGGATGTTTCGGCAAATTAAAGTTTTTTCCCATAGCCAGAAAATAATTTAAGAACTGAGTGGTTCTGTTAAAGAAATAGCTATATAGAAGTAAAACATAATTAATTTGCGGTATATTATTTATTTTTCATTAAACGTGTGTACGAGTAAATTAATGAACGCAACTCTTACTTCAGTATTTCGGCGCTTATTATTGCATTTTAAAAATATTTTCAATTAAACTTTTCCTTCAATATCGATATGATACTGCAGAAGTTGAAGGAACCAAATAATTACACAAAAATGTGCCACAGAGAAAATCCTCTCGGAAACCTTTTTTATATCATCGGAGAAAGGAGAGAAAATGTATATATACACGAGATACATGGTCAATGATGCAGTGTAGAAGAGGGGGGAAGGCCACAAAGTACTCAGTGTGTTTGGCGAAGCATAATGTCAAGAGAAACACACATTTTATGCACGAAGTCCAGAAAATTATGAACGTACAATGTTGGAAATATTTAGTGAATTTATGACAGACCATTTCTACGAAATCGTGTATAGCTGCTGTAGCTGCTGAGTCTTTTGCAGAAGCGGCCGTAGTTGGCATACACTTTAACATGCGTTGTTAGCCAATACTGATTTCAATATTATAGTTAACACAGATGTTTTTTCTTAAGAATTATTAAATTTATTGACTGAAGTGTCCGGACACGTCTATGAGTATGGCTTAGGTGGTTCAAGGCATCAACTGACGTCTCTGCAGTTGCCTCTAACCGGGAGGTCCTAACGTTCAAGTGGCGACGATGGCACGATTTTCGACACAAACTATAGAACTAGCCGGACACTAGAATTATTCTCCGGCCAGAAGATAAATTCGACCTAGCTCTAAACCTACGGTCAAAAATTCCGCTACCGACGGGATTCAAACACAAGGTCTTCCCGGTGAGAGACGCTGCAGAGGTCACGGAAAGGCTGGCTCTAAACTCAGTTAGCCGGTACTTACGAATGGGTATACTTCCTCTCAGTAAACATTCTTCTCCCACTCAGATAAAAAGTCTCCATTGTAATGATACATCTACTAAAGCAGACACCATAAATATAAAAGCAGCCCAGACTATATATTGTACCTACATCGATAATAGTTGGTATTTATTTTTATTGTCTTCGGAAACAGATATACATTTTCATTGTTCTACATTTTAAGTTTTGGTCTAGTTACGAATCAATTCACGGAGAGCTCAGGTGGATAAATCGGATTTGTTTATTTGGCGTACGCGATTTCTAACAGAGAGACTGTTCTTAGGCAGTGTGAATAAATCGGATCACTCTTCATAAAAAGATCGAGATTACAGACACAACGCTGATGTGTCAAGCTGACGAACACCTTGTTCGAATAAGTGAAGGCAGATAGATAGATAATAAATGTCATATCATTCAAATTACAAAATGAATTGTGGGAATAAATGACATCAAAGAGGTTCAGATCAATAAAGACGACACGTGGGATAGAGAAGTATTTTGTAAGATGACAAATAACCAAGGAATTCAAAAGAAAAAGTAAAAGTAACTAGTAGGGGATTCTAAGAAAAGAGAAAGATCAGTAAAATAATGAAGAAATGGTGGGAAGAGAAGAAAGAGACGAAGAAAAAATATTGATTGATTTGTTTCTCGTGGACTACAGAAGCTAAAGTTCGCGAAAAGAAGAAAGAGGGAGAAGCGGAAAAGATGTATCTTGCAGAAATCTAAGGAATATATTGAAGCCATTTCACATGGACTGGTCGGAATTTGAAATCAAGTACCTAGCAAAGAGAGATACAGCACTAGCTACTACATCATGATCTGGGGTAGTCGATGTTTTAACATTCAGTTTATTTTATAGCTTCCTCATTCCAAACTCTTGAACATTTATCAACGTATAAATATTGAAATAAAAAATAATATTGGTTAAAATGTTTGATGATACTCGTATTGAGAACTATCCGAAGAAGAGGGGAGAAAGAAATAAAATAGAGGAGTCAAGTATTCATACATCAATACCTATTCCTCAACCTTCCCCCTCTCCTCCTCGGAATGTTCTCAAGAAGAGTCGCATTTCGGTAGCCAAGACCGGAAGTCTCGAATGCATCTATTATACTCCGTAATTATCGAAACTTCCGTAAGCGTGCTCACAAGCATTTCACACCCATTTTACAAACAGTACGGCGCTTCAATATCACGTTCCACATTTACTTTATGTCTGATGTTTTTATGGAGTAAGGTACAGCTGACGTAATGCGACTGCAAGGCTCCAGGGAAGAGGTCACCATTGAATAATCACGTGTTGCGTTAAAGAACATTTTTTTTATATTTGTGGTAATGTCATTTTCGACACAGCTGAGTTCAAATGTTTAAAATTGTCGAGAAATGATTTTTGGGGTTGATTTTTCTTGCGTGACCCACAAAACATTGGCAATTGTATGAGAACAGCAAACCAGGGCAGGTATTTCCACGATTCACGTTTTTAACCTTAACAGATGCGCGCTGCTACAGATGTGTATTGCTTCTGGTTTGGTTCTTTAAGGCTCTGAATCATTGTTTTCCTGTCTGGGTGACTTCATCAAAATCTACATACCTAGCAGAATCTACATCACGTTACAAGAGAAGTAAGGTTCGTAGGACGTCACATCAATAAGTAGTTTTGTTTCCATGAAATGGATACCCAGACCACTGCACGCCCCCAGAGGACGGGGCGGGAAAAGAAAAGTGAGATGGAGGCGTGGGACAGCGAACCACTGTGGAGAAGGTGGAACGGGGAGGGACGGAGTGGGCAGGATACAGACAGCCGGGGAGGGCGGGGCGGAATGGAATGAAGGGCGGACAGGACAAAGTGGGGACGGAACAGAGTAGAGTGGGGCTGAATGAGGCCGGGTGGAGAGTGGGTGATGGCAGCGCGAAGTGGGGACGGGGCAGCGCGGAGTAGCAGTAAGGCGGGTAGCAAGGGAAAGGTTGGGGAATGAGAGAGTTGGGGAGGAAACGGAGAAAAGCAGAGAGTGGAGGTTAGCCGGGGGGAACTAGGAAGCCTGGAGATCAGAAGCGAGATGACTAGGAGCGGAAAGTTTGGAGCGGGAAGATTGAAGGAGTGCGAAAAGAGCGACGGAGAAGACAGCGGAAAGCAGAGGGGCGGGAGGTGAGGGAAGGGGAAGTAACGGCTTGGTGATAAGAGATGGAAGGAGAGGTGTTGGGAGGAGAAGAGTGAATGGCAGGTGGTAGGGAGAGCGGTGGCGTGGAGGAGAGTGGCAGAAATGGGAGGAGAGGGAGGACTGGAACGGTGAGGAGAGGAAACGGGAAAGAAGTTGTGGGATACTTGAGGAGGGGAGGGGCGGGGAGGAGGCAGGCAAGGTGGAAACGGAAAGGCAGCGAGGGCCGGGGAAGGGTAGGGAAATGGGAGGAAGTGGGGGAAGAGAAGGGAGCGCGGCTGGGGCGCGGCAGAGGGCGGGGCTGGGCCGGAGCGAGTGCTGGACGCGAGGTAGACGCCCGTGCAAATTGGCTTTGTTGCAGGCAAGCGCTTTGAAGAGGCGGTGCGGCGCGGCGCGGCGCAGCGCAGGCGGCTGAACAAGACGTTCACTGCGAGGCGCGCGCTTCGGCGGAAGGCGGCGGGCGTGGAGAGGGGGGCGGGGGTGGGGCTAAGGGCACTGCGGCGGTCGCCCCGGGCGGCAACACGCGCACACATATGCAGCGCATGAATATGTGGAAGGGCGGTCGGGCCGCCAGAAAAGATCGGAGCGGTATACGTAGAGCAGCGAGAACGGACGGCCAAGGGAGACACGGACGCAGCGTTTGCGAGGGCACACAGATCGGTCAAAATAAAAAAGATGTGGGGAATTTTAAATAAAACTCTCTGCAAAATTTTAGCGTATCAAAGTGGGCTTAAAAAGACGACTTAAAATATATGTACCTCTTTGTATTTAAGCGACTCGTTTTATAGAAAATGATGTGTTTTGTAACGTACGTTGCCTCTAAAGCGGCGATTTTCCATTCTGCCTTTCCTTATAACCAAATGGGAACATCGAGATTTCGTCCTTCAGACAAATGCGCTCATTTATTTGAGCACAGTATCAACTACTTCCTTCGATATGACTTCGTCCAATAAAACTCAAATGCTGCATACAGAATTCCAATATGTGACAGTTACGTATACATTGTGAATAATAAAAAGTTGTCATGTATTTTTGTATTACTTACTTAAAATTTATAACAGAATATGTTTTCGCAGTTGTTAAAATAAAGGACTAATAAAATAGTACTTGAGACACAACGAGCAATTTCCACCATCTGTATGTCACTATTGAGCCTTTCTTGGACGAAACCATCTTTTGGCAAAATTTGTATCGAAGAAACTAGTTGTTATTGTGCAAAAATAAATGATCGCTTTTATATGATATGCACTGAAGGGCCAAACAAGATGGTACACCTTCCTAATATCGTGTCGGGCCCCCGCGAGCACGCAGAAGTCCCTCAGCACGACGTGGCATGGACTTGACTAATGTCTGAAGTAGTGCTGGAGGTAATTGAAACCATGAATACTGCAGGACTGTCCATTAATTCGTAAGAGTACGAGGAGATGGAGATCTCTTCTGAGCAGCAGGTTGCAAGATATCCCAGATATGCTCAGTATTGTTCATGCCTGGAGATTTGGGTGGAAGTGTTTAAATTCAGAAGAGTGTTCCTGGAACCACTCTGTAGCAATTCTAAACATGTGGACTGTCGCATTTTCCTGCTGGAATTACCGAAGTCCGTCGGGATGCATAATGGACATGTATGGGTGTAGGTGATCAGACAGGATGCTTACATATGTGTCATCTGTCAGAGTCGTATATAGACGTATCAGTGGTTCCACATCACTCCAACTACACACGCTCCATACCGTCACTGCGTCTCCCCCAGCTAGAACAGACACCTGTTGACATGTAAGGTTCATGGATTCATGAGGTTCTCGCCATACTCGTACACGTCTATCCACTCGAAACAATGTGATTTTCCTCAGTCGACGTCGGTACCGTTCTTGCACGATGTTTTTGCGGCCGCAGTGATACCCGAGGTTTGATGTTTTATCGGATTCCCAATATTCACGGTACACTCGTGAAATGGTCGTACGGGAAAATCCAAAGTTCATCGCGACCTCGGAGATGCTATGCACTATTTCACTTGCACCGACTATAACACCACGTTCAACCTCACTTAAATCGTGATAACCTGCCATCGTGTAACCAATCTAAGAACTGTACTGGACTCTGGTTGTCTTATATAGTCGTTGCCGACCGGAACGCCGTATTCTGATTGGTTCCAGATCTCTCTATTTCAATACGTATGGATGTACCAGTTTTTTTTTTGGCTCTTCAGTGTATATATCAGTCATTATACTACTAATTACATCAAACTTATCGTGTTTTTCATCTCATCCATTCCTTATTACAGCGAAAGGAGTGTCAAAAAATTATTTTCTGTTAAATAAATATTCTACGATAAAATATCAAGTCACCGCTATTGTAAAAAACCATTTTTAATATCTCTCACGCATCCTCTATTAGGTCTTTGATTCTTTAACTACTATCAACATTTTCCAATTGCTTCAAAATAAAGTCCATAGAAAAATTATGAACGTTTCCGAATTTTTAAGAAACACCCACATACATAAAGACACACACATAGGAATTCAAACATGTATTATTTCCAAAACACTTAAACCATTTTCCGTCATCTTCCACTTACACTCAACCTTCTATATAAAAATGTTGGCACAAAATCCCTAAATCCCCTTACAAAAATTAAATTCCTACTCAAAGTAATATCCTAACGACAATTCACATTCGCATAAAACGAATGTTTCCTCCGGCTAAAAAAACTACATAATACAATATACTACATGATGCAAATATTTCAACCTTTATCTAATTCACGAGCAAGGTAACCTGCATTTAAAACACTACATATATTATAAAGAAAAAAATATGTACCGCGCACCTGAAAATCCACTGGATTGACAGTTTGAAAATAAGAAAAAGGAACGAAATTCCCGTTGAAACAAAAGTCGTTAGATATCTGGTAGTAAACTGTTAGGGTATAAACACACCGCCCGAAGAGAAGAGATTTACATCAAACCCTGTGGAACATCCCGGGTACTCTGGGTTGCTTTCTCTCTGACTATTTTTCTCTCTGACTTTTCTGACTTGGTCGCGTCGTTTTTCTTGTCCCGCTCCTTTTCCCTGCTTGCACTTACTCTTCGCTCGGTTTGCAGTTCTAGCCGAATTCAGGAAGTCTGAAAGTTTCAACATTCAGTTTCAAGACATCGAGAATAATAAATATAAGAGCTAATGGCGAAAAGAGAGACCTTTAGCTCAGGGGGAAAAAGGTAGGTCTCTCGAAAATCGAATGTGTTGTGAATGGGTACACACGTACGATCCACATATACGCTCACATGCATACAGGATGCCTCAGAAGCAATCTTACAACTTCTAGGGCATGTAGGGTGTCAATAATAACTTTCGACAATGAACATGTGGTGGAGAATTTCATACAAGAAATTTACCAGTGGCGACTTGTGATTTTTTTATGCATAAGCAAAATAGTATCTGCCAACTGACCAAAAAATGACTATTTTCATATTCAACTTGTAGATGAATATTACACTAATTTAATATTTTACACAAAAAGTAATACACGCGAAAATAAATGAAATACTATAAACTGTGTGTAAGATGTACGAGATTTCATATTTTGGCCTTATTTGGTATATATTCAACTCGCGCGCTCATATTGCGTGAAATATGCGCAATAAACAAAAATATTAAAAAACAAGGATTTCTCAAAAACGGATACAATTTTTTTCTTTAAACTTCTGGTACGGTTCCTGCTAAAAGTATTGTAACAGACGACCAATGTCATTTTGCACTATTCTTTTTTCCTTAAAAATTACAGAATTCTGCACCATATTACATACACTTCATCTCTCTCACGTCATCCACTGGTCACTGGTGATTTCTGCACATTATTGCATTTAAGAGTACATGTGCATCTAACATGTGATCAATTCTACCTTTCTCGAATGCATTATGTAAAATTATAGGACGAAGGTGTTTTGCGATATGTGATTTTTTTAGCTTTAAGTGTATTTCCTATATAATTGTAACCTCCCGTGTTCCCCACAGGTTTTTCATTGGAAAACAGAAGGCAAGACTAACAAAATTGTTTCTGCACTTTTGGACATTAAGTAAGACATTCATGTGTTGTGTTCAAATGTTAACCTTATTTGCTAGGTCTTCACTTGTGTACTTATTTTTAATTCAGAGGTGGCCCTTCCGTTCAAATTATTTTTTTTCTTCGCTTCAAACTGAAAAGAAATGACGTTTTGCATTAAAAAACGTTCCACAGTAGTCACATGTATTACTGTATTCAGTATTCAGCGCGCCTTAAGTTGGAGATCCATTTCCATTACTGTACACAACACCGAGAATTTCTTACCTTTGTAGGTATATGTAAAGATACTCTTAGGTTCACAATACGGGTGCAAGTTGTCAGTAATATAGTTGAAAACGCACACACTAAACACGAATATTATTAACATGTATTTAATTTACTTTAAATGTTTCAAAATAACTGCGTTATAAATATCCGATGTTCTATGAATACGCACGAACAGAAGTCCCTATGATTGCGGACCCTTGCCAAACAGCATAAGAACTTGAGAACACCATGCTCATTCTTCAAGGTCAAACGAGATACAGAGAGGGAGAAAGAAATGAAGAGATGGTGGGGGGATGGGAGGTGTGTACTAGAAAGAGACATATTTCCATTGTAGCTTGCTGAGTGCCAAGTGAGATCGTATTTTTTCTTTCTTGTTAAGTTGTTCATAGTTTGTATAAAATATGTTGTAAATACCCTAGCACGTTATTCGAAAAACTTGGAAAATACTCGCGTCTATGGAATACATGCCCCTGGAATTT
Organism: Gryllus bimaculatus; assembly: GCA_017312745.1. Classification (NCBI taxonomy): domain Eukaryota; kingdom Metazoa; phylum Arthropoda; class Insecta; order Orthoptera; family Gryllidae; genus Gryllus; species Gryllus bimaculatus. The sequence continues at coordinate 4,136,550 of BOPP01000098.1, forward strand.
ACACATACAGATTTGACCCTGATTGTTAGGCACCTCACTCACTGGTGTTCGCAAGCTACGTGAAATCAATCTGACTGGGGTCCGAACGTTTCTTGCCAATCACCAGTTCATAATTAATTGCTTACCATTAAGTGGCAAATGTCACACATGTCAATTCCCATGTTTAATATTCCACCAAATGCTCATTATCTTCGAATCTACTACGTTATTGCTCATTAAGGTTGTAATATTATGAAACAGCCGTACAAACGTTTTTTTTATGTGTATCTAATGTTATCGTGTACCTCAGCTAATTTGCTACTTCGTTTGTTACATGACGAGATCGAGTACGGATGCTTCATAATTTCATCCGATTCAAGTCGGTTACTGGAAACGTCTAAACATCTGAACTGGGTCACAGCTGGAAGTGAAGTGTGTCTATAAAGGTATTCGCTGTAAACAGGTGCATAAGAGAAATTATTTTCTGCCTACATGTGATGTATGTGTGAAACGTACTGTCGATTTACAAAGTATCAGAGGAATATTTCTCGGTATTTCATGAATGTTTATTAAAATGATTAGTCATTAACAAAAGGCATTGCAGAAATTAGAGAGCAATGTGTTTATTGTTGACCAACTGTACATCTTCCCCTGGAGGAAAACGGTTTACTCTACTTAATGTTATTACTAATGGAGACTGACAAAATAACAATTAACCAAATAAACGTCACACAGGCAGTACCTATACGCAACAAACTAATAACAGTACCACACTCAAATCTACATTACTAATTTCCAATTCGCATAAATTGCAAAATTATGCAGCTTCCAGCTTTTGAGATTTCTCTACCGTTCTATTCGATACACAGAAAATATTAATATTTCTATTTTAATACATTATAAAGCGTGTAGAAATTTCCGGCAATGTGAGAAATGCCTACGGGAATTTTAAATATCAAGAACTGGAGAAAAGTCCAAACACGTTAAAATAGTTTCGATTCTGTCTGCAACGTGAATTGGTTAATGATATTTGGTTGTGTTATTCCATTTTTTCCACTCTCCGCGCACCAACTCAGTGAGTTACTACCTATGACACAGCTAACGTCATGCGATAACAAGGGTCCAAGAGAGGAGTGGACCACCAAGACAGTGTTGCGATAGAAAACAGAAACTGGTTCATATTCTTCGTATGTAAAGAACTGATGTACTGTACCTGTATATACTATATGTAGTATGTTATTGCAGTTTTCGTGGAGACTGTATTTATTAAAATATTTAATTTATTACCGTGTTGTACGAGAGTATTTTATTTGCTGTTCTTAAGCAATGTGCTACTTATTAGGAAATCATTGTTGGTTTTGTTCAGGAGCATTTTTGCTCACGCAGGCCACGTATTTAAAACACTTGGACCGGTTTTATCAGTAATTAGTTTTCTCAGACTTCTTAACTGCCTCCCATCTCTGAAAATATATAGTGTAAAATAAGTGATTAAGTGCATAATGTTGCAATAAATTAAAACAACCGCTCCTTCAATGGATTTATTTTAACTTCTAGGCAGATACGAAATAAATGACAAACGTCCTCATATTTCTTTTGCACAGCCAGAACGTCAGTGCTGATATATGATACAAATTTCCTGAAACCCCTAAAATGTTGAGTGACAAACGTTGGAACTCTACAGGCATTTCTTCATTTCTCCATTTTTTCTTACCCTTTCCCTTTCTTTCTCCTTTTTAAGACACGTGTCTCCAGACACCCTGGCGTGCCTTTGCGTATTAATATCTTTAACCTTGCCCCTCGTCACTCGCCTTGTCGATCCTTGTGTGCACAGCAACGCACGCAAATCCACCAGGACGAGCCCGTTCTCCCTTCCTTTCGCTCCCGTACCCTCAAACCGTCTCGCAGAAATTTATGCCCTCTCTGCGTAATTCTGCCGAACGGAAGCAAAGGCCGTTAACAGCACCCGCTGACGCCTACAACGGCCATGGAAGAAACTGGAAGAAATATTCACTTCGCGCTCGTATAACAGGATATTCGCGCATGCGGCCAGAATTTCGTTCGGACTGTCGTCGCCCTTTTACAAGGTGGAGTAGCAGTTAGGGCCACGTTAACATGCCACAAAAGAAAAACCGGTTTCAGCTCAAGTCCTACAAACGCGGGTTAACTAAAGTCAAGAGACTTTAAAAACATTCTTTTACATTGCAAAACGGACCTTTTCTCTCGTTTTGATTTGCAATAACATTTCGGTTCGTGCACTGATTGCCAAGAATAGCTTTAATTTGCAAGTGGAATATTGAAGACATTGCAATTTCGTTTTTCCACATTTAGAAATTCAGAGACGCAATGAGATTGAGAGATACTTAACATCACAATTACATCCAATAACATACTGTATTCATTTCTAATACCGATATTTCTCTCATAAAACTCCATAACAATATGCTATCCCGAAAGACATTGGTAACTAAATTCTTTACTAACTTTTAAGTCAATTATTAGCATATTTATAGGATGATTCTTTAATTAAATTAATACCTTGAAATAACAATTCCACCTAGTTGAACACAGTAGCGAAAACGGTAAAAATCAACACAATGTCGATTACTCTCAATTTTCATGTCAATACTTCATGAAGTTTTATTGCAGCAAATATTACTTGGCCTTTATTATTATTATTATTATTATTATTATTATTATTATTATTATTATTATTATTATTATTATAATTATTATTATAATTATTATTATAATTATTATTATAATTATTATAATTATTATTCAACATAATTAATTCATAATTATCACAAAGGACTTAATGTGCACTACGTTTTATAGTTTCTGGTGAGATATATAACTTATTACATATGCCTTCTTGATACAACATACAACACGAAAAGACAATGGTGTAAAATGTGTTCTTCACAATATGCTTAATAAGGCAGTTGGATGGGTTTGAACGAATGTAAATTCATCCTAATGGATGCTCAATGACACTCCAGGCCGGGTGCTTCTCGCAGTCTCCAGCCCCGTTAGCCGCACCTGTTAACCCGCCAACGACGCCCTTCCGCCCACGCATGCCCTACTTTTATTCGTACGTGGCTGCGAATCTCATTCCAGGGATCGGAATATCTTAGGAAACACAAGCCCTGAAAAAGATCCATCTGTCTTTCGCAATCTTATTTGCGTTGGGAGAGGCCGCGGAGGAGGGTGGGAAAAGAGCGGAGAGGGGGAAAAAAGCGGGAGCCCTGAAACGAAATTTGAATCCACCCAAAGCATCCCTTTACACGCGGGGGAGAAAATGGAACGACCTTCATCTTGATATCCGGTTTCCGGGAAGTCGAGGGTGAGTGGTGCTCCCACGTCGGCCCCGGAGGCTGGATGTGCAGGGCGCCCCCGCCCCGCGCCTCGCCTCGCCTCGCCGCCCCGCCCTCCCGCCGCTCCGCTCTCGCACCCATGCCCGCCCGCGCTCGCGAATGATATGCAGGGCGAGGCGAAAGAGCACGATGAGCGAAGAGGGGGTTGAAAACGCAGGACGAGGAGGGAGGAGGCGGAGGGAAGGAGCGGGGTCGGGAGCGGGGTCGGGAGCGGGGTCGGGAGCGGGGTCGGCAGCGGGAGCTCGCAGCGGGGTCGGCAGCGGGGTCGGCAGCGGGGTCGGCAGCGGGGTCGGCAGCGGGGTCGGCAGCGGGGTCGGCAGCGGGGTCGGCAGCGGGGTCGGCAGCGGGGTCGGCAGGTCGCGCGGGTCGGGAGCGGGTCGGGAGCGGGGTCGGGAGCGGGGTCGGGAGCGGGTCGGGAGCGGGGTCGGAGGCGGGGGTCGGGAGCGGGGTCGGGAGCAGGGGTCGGGAGCGGGGTCCGGGAAGCGGGGTCGGGAGCGGGGGTCGGGAAGCGGATTCGAGAGTTGAGCAAAGAGTGTGGCGGGCGGGCTTGAGCAGCCAAAAAGGCGGGGACTGGGACTGGAGCGGTGGCGGAGTTGGTAAAAGCGGAGGCGCACATGGCGAGAGCCCGTGGGCGGAGGAATGGTCGGAGGCAGATGTGAGGGCAAGGACAGAAGACGGGGCAGTGCACTGGGGCCAAGCCTCGGGCTTGGGTGGGGTTCGGAGGGATGATAGACGGAGAGGTGGAGGCGAGATCTGTGGAGGAGATGGATTCAGTGTTGGATTCAGAACGGCGACAAGGGAGGGAGGAAGCCTGAGCGGGAGAGTTTCTGTTCGAACTTCCTAGGCCACCAACCATCCGACGTTCCAAACTTCCCGAAATGGACGTAAAAAGGCAGGGAACTCGGCTATACGGTAGATATTGGAGAGTGCTGGTGTTTCATTGCAATCGACGACGACGCTTCAACTGTTGGAGCGATACACGACTGCGTAAATCTTCACTAAACTTATAAGGAACCAATTTTTTCTCAACTTTATATTGAACTAAAGTATATAATGAATTCCATGGATATTCGTTGTATTAACAACGCACGAGATCTGCATAGTAGCTCACCTTTGGCTTCTGCTGACAACATAACTGCAGGTTGTGCCATCATACTCACTCCATCAATGCGTTCGTTTACATTTAGCTCATTTGTAAATAAATTCATCACTGTCTCTTGCAATGCCAGTGCCCTATACGAATATAGGTGTTGTGGTAGGAATATACGAAGCCCTATACGAAGTTCATTTCTTTTTGACCTGTCAAAGCGGTCTCTTCATAGAGTAACTCTTTGCGTTACCGCAATCATGTATAATCAACTAGATTGACCATAATAATCCCCTATAAGGAGTTGTAAGAAAAATAAGTTTTAAATTTTCTATTCGGTAAACTACAATAAAATTATTGAACTTGAAAAATATCCCTACAACAAGATAATTTTGTAACTATGTATTGATGGACGTTCATAATAATTTGCTCACCTGATGATTGATGTACATTCATAATGATCCCGAATATCTGGGATTACAAACTAGAAATTGGGAAATCACCACGTGATGATATTGATTTATCATTAGTTTACATGAAATTTTCTGCAAAGAATGTGAGTGGATCTTTCCAGAAAAACAATTAACAAGTTTAAATTTGACGAACTGTTTGCATATATTCTCCCTTTCAAATTAATTTTTTAAAGTTTACATTTTTTTAGGTTTGTGTTTGAGTCAGTAACGAACTTCACGTCTGTTCATGGGAACTTTCCTTAGATAATTAAAAAGGTTCTGCACAAACGCCGGCGGGAAGTCTCATAATTTGTGTATTACTTGATTATATTCTTACACGTTAAAACGTGCTACTTTAGTAGTAATTGTTATGAGACTTCTGCGTTAAAATAAACCGCATCGAAAGAGAATAAAAATATATATTATCTTAAGTTTAGAAATATTAATGACATTTCATACATTAAAAGCGTCAAATAATTCTATATAATTGCTGGAAAGAATGTTATATATTTGTGTCTGTGATAATTCTAGGCTTTTTCAATCTAAAAAAAAATAGTATGAAACAAAATATTAGTTTGTGAACACTACGCCACAAAGATATCAATAAAAAGTTGTTTTTTTTATTCCTGTTCAGTGAATTTTGAATCTTCTTATGAGACAGGTATCCTGGGTCAAGTACATGATAAAAGAAATTTCATGTTCATAAGTTTTTTAAAATTTTGAGTTAAATAATCACATTACACGGAATATTGTGATGTTTTCGGAACGAAACTTAACCAAATAAATCGTATACTTCAAATATATTATTACCGAAAAAGAGATAAATGGTGTTGCGTAAATATAGAAGCTTACATTAAAATAGAGGAGGGATATGTAGATTACTCAAAAATTACAGGTTGTAATCATTCCGAAATTGTTTAAAATTTTGCTCCGATGCCAGCCAGTTGAATAACATAAATGGTGTTTGCTGCAAAACAAGTGCTTTAATTTTGAGTTACAAAGAAAAATAAATGCCGGCAAATGCTCGATATACCAAACTAAATTTCAACCAGAGTTCTTGTTCTTGACTACATAATTTATATTTCGCTCCATAGAAACATGTAGAAATATGTAATATGTATGTAGCTCCATAGAAATGTGTAATGTGTTTTTTGCTAAACAAATGAGATTGATTACAATTGCTCCAAAACGGAGTTTGGCGATAACAGAGTTAAAAAATAGCCACCTTGTATATTTTATAACAACTTTAAGTGATGCTGAATGTATATTTCTGTCTCAAAGATCAAAGGCGAGAAGTAGTTATTAAAGAGACTGCAAGTGATTTAATATGAAAAGCGGCTCAGTACGTGTTGTGAGTAATTTCTTTCTTTATACGATGTGATGAACAATGAAAAAGCATTAATTATATATCCACCACTACGTCTATATATTGAGTGTGTAAAACTAATTTTAGTTAGTTACATTTCTATGAAGAAAGAGAGCCAATAAGAAGAACGTCAATGTGTTCGAAGGAAACATGAGAACGAAGGGAACATATACGTGAAGACGTTTCTGATTAAGTAAAGTACTGAAGAAACGTACTACATATATTCTAACAATTCCAATTTCGAATTGAATCTCAAATTTCAATTGAATTGAATGAAACTTAATGGTCATAAAAAAAACAGTCAGGGGAGTAAGTTATAAAAGTTTCATTAATCAAGTCAATTACTGTAGTTTTTATAACAGATTAAATATAATAAGATAGAAAGTAATAAACTAGCACCAATATATTTACTTATAATTATCAGAAACATTTTTTCTTTTCATGAGGTTTATTCTTATCATATTATCTTTTATCGTCAAATAAAATTTTCTAATTTTAATAACTGAACAAATAAATTATAATTTTAACATCTTTTCAAAATTTGTTAAAATTGCTTAAGAATATTAAAATTGAGAAATTGGGCGGTTCTATGCAAATAGAAACTTATTCTCAAAATCATTTTAAAAAATGATATTGGATTCTGGATTCTACACAACGCAGAGAAGATTCAATCCTCTTTTGACAAATATCGCCATTTATGATTAAAAAATAAACCATTTAACGTGTTACTGTCAATAGACAAGAAATGTAAATGTACAATTTTCTCTAAACACATTCAATGTGAATTGGACTCTTTTTGCATTACACCGTGCAATTATAACTTATAATGAAACTATGATTAGTAATTGCAGTAAAATTGAAGAATTCCGGAACTTCAGAAAACATTAAAAGATTTTACTTCTGCCCCATGTCACATGCAATGATTTAATGTTGTTGATGTTAGGTTTTGACGTTTACGACCAGCGGAAGAAAACTGTTAAAGAAACCTAGTCGGAATTTTCGAAGACCTAGCTGTGCTGATTCAGAAGATTGACATGTCTGTATCTTAAAAACTGAATTTTCGTAAAACAGCAATGTAAATTTGGACATACGACTTTGGACTCACCAATAAATTCTTCCAACACCACAGCCATCTTCATCGTCTTGTTCCGTATTCTTGCTTAATTTTTAAATTTATTTCCAGATAAAAGTAGTTTGTTTTTGTCCATACTTCACTGATTACTTTTCTATTTGATAATTCTTTAATTAACTTGTTTGCTAATTTCCTTGATAAAATACTATTCCTTTTGTACAAGACATAAATAGTTTCAATTTTTTGTAGCTACACAATATAATTTGTTTTCTCCAGGATTCATGTAGGCCTAACCCATGGTGATGTAACCCAAATGCTCAGAGACTGAGCAATTGCTCACCCACTTTATTCATACGAAACTGAGTAGGATCTCCGAAATTCGGAGCAGAGTAATTGCTTACTTTTATTCATACCACCCAATGGAACAGAACAAGAGGACGGCAAGGATGGAAACCGAACGTGGCGAGGAAGAATAGCATGAAACAGGTCAGAACAGGAAAGGACGGAAAAGGGAAGGAACAAGGAAGGACGCAATAGAACCACAGACGACAGAGCGGAAAGATGGAACGGATGAGTTTTGAACGGAGGAGAACGGACCGCGACAGGACGAAGCGGGGCAGGTCGGTTCGGGGCAGGGCGGAACGTGGCAGGACTGGACGGGACAAGGCGGATCGGGTAGGACGGAATGGGAGGCGATGAAACGTAGCAGGATGGAAAGGGGACAGGACGGAAAGGATAGGATTGGAAGATTCAGGATGGAACGGGGCAAGATGGGTGGAGGCAGAACAGAACTAGGCAGCACCCAATAGACCGGGACGGATCGGGGAAGAACAAACGGGGCAGGACGGAATGGTCTAGGATGAAACGGAGGAGGATGGAACGCTGCAGGACGAAGCGGGGCAGATTGGTTCGGGGCAGGACGGAACCTGACAGGACGGAACGACCAGGACGGAAGGGAGCAGGACGGAACGTTGCAGGACGAAAGAAAAGCAGTCAGGACGCGACGGTACAGGGAGAGACGGACGAGGGCAGGGCGCGAGATAGAACGGAATACGGGACGACGGAATAAGCGAGAACAGGTAAAAAGTGTGTGGGGCACGGGTTGGGTAAGCGTGTTTCGCTTTCCCCGCGCGGGGGTTGCACGGCGGCTCCTACAGGAACGAGGGCCACGCGCGCCCAGCTAGCCTACTATCTCCGGCCACGCGCTTGGCACGCGGCGCGGCTTGGGCAGGCGGGCGGCTCAGAGAAGGCGGGACGGGGCGGGGCGGGGCGGGGGCGGGGCGGGGCGGGGCGGGGGGGCGGGGCGGGCGGAGCGGAAGTGGGAGCAGGGCGGGCGCCGGGCCCAGGGGACGGCCCGGGAGGGCGATCCTTGGCGCCACCGTGAACAGGCGACAGCCGGCGGCGCCCGCCCTTCGCGCCCGTGCGGGCACGCTCGCGCTCGCTCGCGCTCCTAATTGGATCGTGGCCTGGCGCCGCCTCCGCCGCTTCCGCCCGCCCGCCCGCCCGCCCCCGCCGGCGCGCGCGCGCTGTCGCATATTCTCCTAATGAGCTGCGGGAATCCCCACGCGCCGCCTCCGCCGCCGCCGCCGCGAAGCCGCTGTCCCGCTCCCGCCCCGGCGCCCACTCCCGCTGACCACGTCGCGGTCGCCTAGTCGCCGCCGCCGACGCCTCCCGCATTCTTTGCGTGGCATGGCGACGCCCGGCAGCCTGCGCGAGCGAGGGGTACAAGGAAATGAGCGCTGTGGGGCTGCCAACACTCAGGGGGTTTGGCGATTTACTTCTCGAACCAATAGACGCGTGCTGGGGTTAGGCACAGCTTGTGTCGCCATGACCGTTATGGCTCCGAACAAGAGATCCCTATCTCAAGGACCAACGGTCGGAAGATTGATTCGGAACTAGCTAAATAAGCTAGAATTCAATTCAGACTTGAGAGAATTCTAGCGGCCGGCTGCCTCTGACTGTAGCTTTGCCGACTTTCTCTCACGAAATACAAGCAAATTGTGGAGTAATATACCCAACAAACGAGCCACGCGACTCCAGCCGTCATCGTTCTTTGTCTTCTTTGTCCTAATCCTCACGCAATTGGCACGCTTTTACACTTGCAATGTACTACATTATCACATATGTTGGAAGACCAATGTGTAGCTTAGAGGAAGTCTTGGCTAGACATTCCCGCACAAGAAGATAACCCCTGAAACAGGACGTGTATGGAAAGTCGCCGAAGTTTCACCATCCCTAGTGTATACTCTCCATTTCTCTCTCCTTCATATACTTTATTTTTTCCACCCTCCTTTTCCGGCCGATTTTCTCTCTACCTCCTAATCTCTATTTCTCACACCCTCCATACTTCTCCACTTCTCTCATCCTACACCTCGAATTATCTCACCTTCTCTCTCGCGTTGTTTATTTTCTTCTCTTTTTCATTCTTTCTCCATCCTGCTCCCATTTAATCTTTCCCGTTTCTCTTTCCCCCCCTATTCTCTGTTCTCGGATTTTCTCTTCTTACCCTGTTTCACTCATGCACGTTTTAATTTGTCTCTTTTCTGCATGCAAATAAATATCTACAATCGATAGTTTCGTTGTTATCAAATTTTTTAATAAGTCCATTTCCCCTATAAATTGGGTTTTGCCTGCCCCAATAACAATATTTAATATATATTATATTGATTGCCAATAATTTGGTGTTTTAGAAATAACTTTATAATTTTAAAATCACAATTTATCTTTACTATTGTACAAATACTGAATGCATTTGACGCAGCATTAAGTTTTCCCAACATCTTGGGTTTTAAGCTTTCCGCTCCTGTCTTTTATTTTAAGACCCAAATTTTTATAGACTCGGAATTAGTTAACATTTAATATTTGAACTTCAAGTGCGATTCTTTTTGATGTATTATAGAGGGCGAAACTTAATAAAAACATGCAAATACATAGCCAGAAAATACAATACGGCTACTATTCATTAGACATTAAAGAGGATGTCCAACTTCATTATCTAGATTCAACAAAGGTCTCTCCACCTTCGGCTAGTTAATCCATTGAAAATATAATACATTTGCAGAAGGAGATTATAAACGGATTAGATAGCTCACAAATTTATCGGATGCTTCCTAAATTTTGACGTTTCATAATACTGCGCAAAACCATTCAGTTATATCGATGAATAATCGCTTCCTCTCGAGAAAAAATTAATAATCGAGAAAGAACCTCAGATAAAAATGGAAAAAGTGACACTAACCTTTTCGGAAAATTAATTACATTTATTACCTAAATTACATATGAACTCGTCCATTCTGAAGAGAACCGTGTTGAAGATACTTTCCTCACGAAATAACAGTATCAACAATTCAGTTATTTTTATGCCCTGACTACTCGGCTGATTTCTTCATCGCTTTATTATCAAAAACCAGTGAATTAAAAAACAAAACATATGCGGTCTTAGAATTACAGTAGCCCTAAATATCAATAAATAAAAAACTAGATATACATGAAGTTTTTGTTGGACTCGTTTTGATAATGTAATAAATATTATAATAAAGGATCAGAAACGTTGTAAAAAATAAGAGATAAACGGAACTTTAGAAGGAGGAAGTAGGTTACTAGGATAGCAATGAAATACCTTCTTGAAGTAAGTTAGAATGGCCCAAGGAAAACGATGTTCGTCGATGGTCAGTACAAATATAAGTACTGAAGTAGAGATGAGAGGAAACGAATCGAAAAGATACAAAGAAAAAGGAAAAGCAATATTTTAAGGTTCACCAATTCAGAGGGTCGATCGGGCTTTAATTCCATTTCCAGTTGACTTACTTTCCGGAATCTTCAAACACCCGAAACAATTCGTGATATCTCCCATTCTCCCGCGTTCGCTGCGTCCCACCGGGGCTTCATTTTCGCGCGGAAATTTCAAATCTCCGCTCGCTACGCGGAACGACCCGACCGACCTTATAGCATCTTTTGGGCACAATTCTTTTTTTTTTTTTTGCTGCCCGCCCCCTCCCACGCGGAGCGGTCCAGAGAGTGTTGTTATTCCGCAGATATAGCCCTATCAGCCGACGGCAAGTTATCGAGGCGGCAATCTCGAGTTACCTTATCTGTAACAGGGCTTTCAAATACACGTAACCGGTTGAAGGCGGTTAGGAATTAGAGCCGAGCATGAGACCCGCGCTAGCCGAGCAGATGCGGTGGCGTGCCAAGGCGGCGGCCGGCGGCGGTTTGGGCGGCGGTTGTGGTGGTGGTGGTGGGTGGTGTGGTGGTGGTGGTGGTGGGCGGTGGCGGCAGGTGGCGGGGGCGGGCGGGGAGCGGGAGTGGCGAGCGGGGCGTGTGGGCGCGTGGCGGTGGCGGTGAGCGGTGGCGTGGGCGTAGGCTGTGGCGGGCGGCGGAGGTGAGAGGGTGTGATGGTGGGGTGGCGGAGGGCCGGGGCTAGGGCTGGGAGCGGGAGCGGTGGGCGGTGGCGGTGGCGGTCGGCGGTGCGCGTCGCGGTGGCGATGGCGGTGGCGATGGCGGTGGCGGTCGGACGGTCGGCGGTCGGCGGTGCGGCGGTGGGCGGTGGCGGGTGGTGGCGGTGGAGGGTGGCGGTGGAAGGTGGCGGTGCGATAGGAGTGCAGTGGGGGTGGCGGGAGGGTTCGGGCGGGGCGCGGGAGGCGGCGGGCAGGAGCACAAGCCGAGGCGGTGGCGGTGGGCGGTGGGCGGTAGGCCGGTGGCGGCGGCGACGTGTATGCTGCGTCGTACAAACGCTACCGTTCTCGTTACGTTACATTGCAGCACACTTCCCGGCGTCTGCACCCTGGTCCCGCGCCCTCCCGCAACGGCGGGCCGGCAGTATTTTCTGTTCAAATGGTCGCCGCGCGCCACACAGCCGCGCTTCTATGCCGCGACGGCTTCTCAAGATATGGAGGTTCCCCGCGGAACTTGTTTGCTCATGCAGTTCATGTATCCGCGGCAATAAAGCTGGCGGGATGCGGTATGGCGAGTTTTGATTTGAATTCATTTCGAATTAGTGTTTATGCAATGTTCTTCCATAGCGATATACAATCCTTCAGTGCCTCATATCGTGTACCTCATTAGGTGCCTTTACACGGTAGATGGGAGAAAATGAGGCAATGCCTACTATGATAAATGAATAAGTAAGAACTGAAAATGAACTTCTCGATTAACTTTTGTCAAATTGGTAATGTATACATATATCCCAGTGTGCACGGAGGTTAAATGGAAACGGCAGAAATGTTCCCGCCGGGTCTGCATTTAGAGCATTTTACCATCACAATTATCAAACGTTTCAATTACTGAAAAGACGGTAGGACAAATATAAGATTCTATGAGTATGAAAAAAAATTATAAAATTTATTTACTATATATAAATTATATTATAAATGAAATATCATAGTATATATATATATATATATATATATAATATAAAAACTAATATAGCTACGAATAGTTTTTCGTGTACGAATTGATATTGTAGAACTGTTGTTGGCTCGTATATTGTTGGATTTTCACAATTTATCCACTCAGAGGACGTCAAATTGGCTGATTAAACAATCTTTAGAGCTATTTTAATTCGCAAAATATTGTCTAAAATTTTGCATAAAATCAATCCTCTCCACTGTCTGAAGTACCAGTGGGTATCGCCATGTCATTGAAAAGTCGACAGATAGTGTTAAAGTCATAATCTGTAATTTAGTTCGGTTTATTCTCCCTTTTGATTACAGTAATATAATGAGGCTCGGAAGGAGTCTAAACAATGTAGTTGTCAGATATTGATTTTACCTCGATATATTCAGATTGTGTCGCTCTTTTGTAGTGGTCCTTTATTATGGTCGGAAAATTACTCACGAACGCTAATAAAATAAACCTATAATCACACGGACGATAATGCACGATCATCGAGGTCCCCAACGGTCTTTATTTTACAACATCTAGTTATCGGTCGCATGCTCTCTTCTGCTATTTTGCCATACGCGTAGCAACAAAGCCAGAGCAGTGAAGTGTACCTTTCATATTATAAACATTCTCCTTTTCCCCTGAGGGAACAAGTGTTCATCTCCAATACTAGATATTCCAAATTTTTATAAACGATGAAATCGCAGGTAGCGGTGACATCATGTGAATCAAACGCCCAAAATATTTGATTATTAATTCACTTCGCGCAACTAAAAATTGATGGGCCATCATCCAAATGGAATTTTGAAACTTGGAAAACATCAATCAGAGAGAATGAGAGAATTTTATCGTAAAGAGATAACGTCGATGCAAAAAAAAGTGGGCATAAATGCAATGAGCATCCAGAAAAAACTATATGAAAAATAAAATGCAATGGTATTCGGCCATTTAGGGTCGGGATTAATCCATTTGACATCTAGCGATGTTCACACTGTGTTTTATTTATTATTCACCGCCTTGACAGTATACGGAGGTATATGGAGAGCTTTGACTATTCCCTTACGTATCTTGCCCACTTGGTCGCCTGAGCTCTCCTTTCGTCACCACAAGCTACAGAAACTGAGACTCCGTAATGGAAAGCTACAACCTTTTTTTGTCCCCGGTCGGAAAACGAA
>BOPP01000098.1:4150461-4163314 GCA_017312745.1 Gryllus bimaculatus
CGCCGCTCCCGCTGACACGTCGCGTCGCCTAGTCGCCGCCGCCGGACGCCTCCCGATTCTTTGCGTGGCATGGCGACGCCCGGCAGGCTGCGCGAGCGAGGGTACAAGGAAATGAGCGCTGTTGGGGCTGCCAACCACTCAGGGGGTTTGCGCGATTACTTCTCGAACCAATAGACCGGCTGGGGTTAGCACAGCTTTGTCGCCATGACCGTTATGGCTCCGAACAAGAGATCCTAGGTCTCAAGGACCAACGGTGGGAGATATTCGGAACTAGCTAAATAAGTAGAATTCAATTCAGACTTGAGGAGAATTCTAGCGGCCGGCTGCTCTGAACTGTAGGTTTCCGTACTTTCTCTCACGAATACAGGCAATTGTCGGAGTAATATACCCTAACAAACGAGCCACGGACTCCGCGTCATCGTTCTTTTGTCTTCTTTGTCCTATCCTCACGCATTGCACGCTTTTACACTTGCATGTACTACATTATCACATATGTTGGGAAGACCAATGTGTAGCTTAGAGGAAGTCTTGGCTAGACTATTCCCGCACAAGAAGATACCCCCTGAAACAGACGTGTAGGACAGCGCCGAATTTCACCATCCCTAGGGTATACTCTCCATTTCTCTCTCCTTCATATACTTTATTTTTTCACCCTCCTTTTCCGGATTTCTCTCTACCTCCTAATCTCTATTTCTCTCACCCTCATACTCTCCAATTCTCTCATCCCTACACCCGAATTATCTCACCCTTCTACTCTCCGTTTTTATTTTTCTTCTACTTTTCATTCCTTTCTCCATCCTGCTCGCCATTTATCTTTCCGTTTCTCTTCCCCTATTACTCGCGATTTCTCTTCTTACCCTTGTTCACTCACTCACTTTTTAATTGTCTCTTTTCTGCCATGCAAATAAATATCTACAATCGATAGTTTATCGTTGTTATCAAATTTTTAATAAGGTCATTTCCCCCTATAATGTTTGCTGCTCCCAATAACAATAGTTTAATATATATTATATTGATTGCAATAATTTGGTTGTTTTAGAAATAACTTTATTAATTTTAAAATCACAATTTATCTTTACTATTGTACAAATACTGAATGATTTGACGAGCATTAAGTTTCCCAACATCTGGGTTTTGAACTTTCCGCTCCTGTCTTTTTTAGACCCACAATTTTTATAGACTCGAATTAGTTAATATTTAATATTTGAACTTCAAGTGGATCTTTTTGATGTATTATAGAGGGCGAAACTTAATAAAACATGCAAATACATAGCAGAAATACAATACGGGCTACTATTCATTAGACATTAAAGAGGATGTCCAATTCATTATCTAGATTCAACAAAGGTCTCTCCACCTTCGGCTAGTGTATCATTGAAATATTAATACATATTGAGAAGGAGATAAAACGGATTAGATAGCTCCACAAATTTATCGGATGCATTCCTAAATTTTGGACGTTTCATAATACTGCGCAAAACCATTCAGTTATATCGATGATAATCGCTTCCTCTGAGAAAAATTAAGTACATTCGAGAAAGAACTCAGATAAAAATGGAAAAAGTGAACATAAGCCCTTTTCGAAATTAATACATTTTATTACCTAAATTACATATGAACTGTCCATTCTGAAGAGAACGTGTTGAAGATACTTTCCTCACGAAAGTAACAGTATCACAATTCACGTTATTTTATGCCCTGACTACTCGGCTGATTTCTTCATCGCTTATATTATCAAAACCAGTGAATTAAAAACAAAACATATGCGGTCTACGAATACAGTAGCCTAAATATCAATAAATAAAAACTAGATATAATGAAGTTTTTGTGGATCGTTGATAATGTAATAATATTATAATAAAGGATCAGAAACGGTTGTAAAAAAATAGAGATAACGGAATCTTTAGAAGGAGGAAGTTAGGTTACTAGGAATAGCAATGAATACATTCTTGAAGTAAGTTAGAATGCCCAAGAAAAAATGTTCGTCGATTGGTCAGTACAAATATAAGTACTGAAGTAGAGATGGAGGAAACGAATCGAAAAGATCACAAAGAAAAAGGAAAAGCAATATTTACAGGTTCACCAATTCAGAGGGTCATCGGCTTTAATTCCATTTCCAGTGACTTACTTTCCGGAATCTTCAAACACCCGAAACAATTCGTGATATCTCCCATTCTCCGCCGTTCGCTGCCACGCTTCATTTCGCGCGGAATTTCAATCTCCGCTCGCACGCGGAACGACCGCGACCGACCTTATAGCAGTCTTTTGTGCACAATTCTTTTTTTTTTTTTTTTTTGCTTGCCCGCCCCCTCCCACGCGGAGCGGTCCAGAGAGTGTTGTTATTCCGCAGATATAGCCCTATCCAGCCGACGGCAAGTTATCGAGGCGGCAATTCGAGTTTACCTTATCTTACAGGTCAAATAACGTAACAGTTGGATATAGGCGAGTATCACTATAGTAAAGAGGCACGATGAATGCCAACGCGCCCCATTCGCGTACGCGTGCCGTTTTGGGCCGGTGCCAATGAAGCGGCGGCCGCGGCGGTTTGGGCGGCGGTTGTGGTGTGGTGGTGGGTGCGTTGCGTGTGGTGGTGGTGGTGGGCGGTGGCGGCAGGTGGCGGGGGCGAGGCGGGGAGCGGAGTGGCGAGCGGGCGGTGGGCGGTGGCGGTGGCGGTGAGCGGTGGCGGTGGGCGTAGGCTGTGGCCGGCGGCGAGGTGAGAGCGGTGTGATGGTCGGGGTGGCGGAGGGCCGGGGCTAGGGCTGGGAGCGGGAAGCGGTGGGCGGTGGCGGTGGCGGTCGGCGGTTGGCTCGCGGGGCGATGGCGGTGGCGATGGCGGTGGCGGTCGGCGGTCGGCGGTCGGCGGGTCGGCGGTGGCGGTGGGCGGTGGTGGCGGTGGAGGGTGGCGGTGGAAGGTGGCGGGTGGCGATAGGAGTGGCAGTGGGGGTGGCGGGAGGGTTAGCGGCGGGGCGGGCAGGCCGGGGCAGGAGCACAACCGAGGCGGTGGCGGTGGGCGGTGGGCGGTAGGCGGCTGGCGGCGGCGCGACGTGTATGCTGCGTCGTACAACGCTACCGTTCTCGTTACGTTACATTGCAGCACTCCCGGCGTCTGCCACCCTGTCCCGCGCCCTCCCGCAACGGCGGGCGGCAGTATTTTCTGTTCAAATGGCTCGCGCGCGCCACACAGCGCGCTTCTATGCCGCGACGGCTTCTCAAGATGATGGAGGTCCCCGCGGAACTTGTTTGCTCATGCAGTTCATGTATCCGCGTTGCAATAAAGCTTGGCGGGATGCGTATGCGTAGTTGATTTGAATTCATTTCGAATTAGTGTTATGCAATGTTTTCCATAGCGATATACAATCCTTCAGTGCCTCATTCGGTTACCTCATAGGTGCCTTTACACGGTAGATGGGAGGAAAATAGGCAATGCCTTACTATGATAAATGAATAAGTAAGAACTTGAAATGAACTTCTCGATTAACTTTTTGTCAATTGGTATGTATACATATATCCAGTGTGCACGGGAGGTTAATGGAAACGGCAGAAATGTTCCCGCCGGGTCTCATTTAGAGCATTTTACCATTCAAATTATCAACGTTTCAATTACTGAAAAGACGGTAGGAAATTATAAGATTCTATGAGTATGAAAAAAAATTATAAAAATTTATATATACATATATATATATATATATATATATTATATATATGATATATATATACATAGTATATATATATATATATATATAAAACTAATATAGCTACGAATAGTTTTCGTGTACGAATTGATTATTGTAGAACTGTTGTTGGCTCGTATATTGTATGGATTTCACAATTTATCCACTCAGAGGGTCAAATTGCTGATAACAGATTTTTAGAGCCTATTTAATTCGCAAATATTGTCTAAAATTTTGCATAAATCAATCTCTCACTGTCTTGAAGTACCAGTGGGTATCGCATTCATTGGAAAGTCGACAGATAGTGTTCAGTTCATAATCTGTAATTTAGTTCGTTTATTCTCCCTTTTGATTACAGTATATAATGAGCTCTGAAGGAGTTCTAAACAATGTAGTTGTCAGATATTGATTTTACCTCGATATATTAGCGATTGTGTCCGCTCTTTGTAGTGGCCTTTTATTAATGGTGGAAAATTACTCACGAACGTAATAAAATAACCTATAAATCACACGGATAATGCACGATCATCGAGGTCCCCAAGGTCTTTATTTTACAACACTGTTTCGGTCCATGTCTCTTCTGCTATTTTGCCATACCGGTAGCAAAGCCAGAGCAGTGAAGTGTACCCTTTCAATATTATAAACATTCTCCTTTTCCCCTGAGGGAACAAGTGTCATCTCCAATACTTAGATATTCCAAATTTTTATAAACGATGAAATTCAGGTAGCGGTGACATCATGTGATCAAACGCCAAAATAATTTGATTATAATTCCACTTCGCGGCACTAAAAATTGATGGGCCATCATCCAAATGGAATTTTGAAACTTGGAAAACATCATCAGAGAGAATTGAGAGAATTTTATTCGAAAGAGATAACGTCGATGCAAAAAAAGTGGGCAAAATGCAATGAGATCCAGAAAAACTATATTGAAAATAAAATGCATGTATTCGGCATTTTAGGGTCGGATTAATCCATTTGACATCTAGCGATGTTCACACTGTTTTTATTTATTATTCACGCCTGACAGTAACGGAGGTATATGGAGAGCTTGACGTATTCCCTTCACCGTATCTTGCCCACTTGGTCTGCCTGAGCTCTCCTTTCGTCACACAGCTACAGAAACTGAGACTCCGTAATGGAAAGCTACAACCTTTTTTTGTCCCGGTCGGAAACGGAACCCGTGATCGCATCATGGAAATAGCACGCTGTCTACGAGCCAAAAGCTAAAAAAAATACCAAATCCGTTATCTGTAATCGTTTACCAACTAGGCAAATCACTGAATACTTGCAAGGTCGTAGAGAATGCTAATTTGGCGTCTGGGGCCTCCCACATCGCCTTCCACGTGATTCGTTTTCCGTCTCTCGCATCCACCTCTTCACGTCTCTTTCCCCTCCCCTTCTCGGTACCGCGGGGCTCAGTCCACGCGTTGTATGAGCAGCGTTCCGCGTGCCGCGAGCCACGTGCCTCGTTCTTTGTGCTCCGTTCCTCGAGCCTCACTCCTCTACCCTTCACGTGCCGCCTGCCGAGTTCTGCGTGCCACGTGCTGCATTCCACGTTCCCCGCTCTTCCACGTTCCACGAGTCGCGTTTCGGTATCCTGATCCATGGGCCCCGTTTCAACAGCCGCCAGCCTTGTTCCAAGTTCTCCCATCACATGCTCTGTTGCACGCGCTCGGCACGTGCCCCGTTCCCTGTTCTCCGTACCTATTCTACGTTCTCAGTTGCACGCGATTTATTCCGGTTGCCACATTGCCTGCGCAATGCTTACGTGTGGCATTCCTCATTTTAGATGACGAGCCATTTTATATCAGTTACAATAACAATATATTGACAACCGATACACAATAACTATAATACATTCACAATAGTCACATTCTTGAGTAAAAATAAAAGTAGTTTTGTTCTACAAAGTCTCTATACAGAATTACTGGATTTAGACTGATCTGTAGTACTAGTTGTAACTACTGTAAAGCAACACTTCTCATTGGAATTATTTTCTTTTTTTTTTCTTTGCGTGAAAATAACACTGAAAACTGTACGTAACATATTGAGGGAATAATATTTTCTGCGCTTTGAAACTTAATTCAATGTAGTCAAAGTCTTCTCGTTTCACACTTTTGACCCTTCAACACCTAGTACAACTAACACGTTAGGAGAACAACAGCTACTATTATTTTCTTTATATAAGCAGGCAACCGAAATCCAAGCTCTGTCGAGTCCTGTATCTCGACCAGGATCAATAAACTCTCGAACGTGGATCGTGAAAAAAGAAACCAGAAAAAAAAAGAAAGCGAAAAAAAGTAGAAAAGTCCACACAAAGACTTCCGTTTCTCCTTCCTTTTGTGGTTTACTCCCTCTCACGACCGTGTAATTTGAAGCGTCTTCTCTCGTAGGGATGATATTTCGCACTGCAGTAGACAAACGGTCAGCCAAGCGAAGTAAGCTAATTTATTAAAAATTCTGGATTTTTTTCGTTAAGTTTACATTTGTCTCAGTTCTCTGTACAATTTCACAATGTTCTTTTTATTCTCGTCACTTCTGCTGCTGTCGAGTTATTGAATTACTTCCGTGCTACATGTCTGTGAGTTTAGCAAAGCTGGTCGTGTCCGAAAAAGAACGAATCAGCGGGCAATGATGCTGCTCTATACAAAGCCCTCTCAAAGAGTTAATATTAAACGAAAAATTAAAAAATATCAAACACCAAAAAGCTAGCCTAATGAATATGCCAGGATATTTACAAATTTGTTTAAGTAGGAGGTATTGGCCAGTACATATATTCCATTGTTCGTGATTAGTTGAGTTTTTTCATTGCCTGCCAATCAATGGAGCCGTTCCTGAGGCTGTCGCTTATTTTTAGAGGAAGTTATTATATTTCCGTTTTTTTTGTTTTTTTGTTTTAGTTTTCGTTTTGTTTTGTTTTCTTTCGTGCGAACGAGTTCTGTCGGTTCGTAATAACGCAATTAGAGGTCTTTTGCTCGATATAATAATACGAAATTGTTAATGTTTGATATAACATTCGGGCTCACGGACTACGTAAAATGAGAAACAAAATTGTTTACACCTAAAACTTCTGGCACCTATTCATTACGAAATATCTAAGAAATTATTTTCGAACGTACTAAAAAAAATATAGTACTGCATTCTTTGATAAACGAATAGAAACTTTGATATTTTTGCAGCACCAACATGTTAGCAACACGTCTGAGCATTTCTGGAAAACGAATATGACGAATCAACAAAGAATTAAATCGTTCATTCCCTATATTCCACCAAATAATTTTGTAAAATTATATTTCATCGACATTTCTCATTTGTAATGTCTAGGAGCATTTGACAACATTTTTAATAAAGACTACATTACCTCATCAGGCAAAGTTTTGATCTCTTATGTTTTTGAACGACAGTTTCATAACTTAATTCATTTTTATTTTATTTCACACATTACACAACGGATTAGTACATTCCCTTTCAAACGAATATATCTTAATGAAGACGTTGAAATTGTCATTCGTGAAGCAAATGGAGAAAGTAAAACTCGTATAATATGGTCCCCAGGAAGGAGAAAAATTACCCATTAATTACTCAAATCAACATTTGAAGAAAATTATGAATGTGACTAAAATATATTATCAGGGGTACGATGAAAATCATGAGTTATGAACCGGAATAGATAGGATAAGACTCACTTTACATACAGGCATGCATAATGTGTGACTCCAAGAATAGTACAAGGAACGTGTAAGTTAGCAAAACTATCTTGAAAATTTAAATTTCATACCGCCTATTTATTACGTTTCGCAATTAATTCAGTACCTCATGAAACGACTTCTCTTGCTGTTTCTTATGAGCACATCAGCTTTAAGAGGTCGCGTATCGACGTGAAGTGCTTGGAAAATAAAATTTCCTTCCAGTTTTCTATCATAAAAAACGAACTTTTCCTTTACCAGTTTGGGGGGTAGAGGTTACTTATGTTTGTATAATCAGTTCTATTCTTGAAGTACAGTAAAGATGGATATTAATAATTAGAGAAAATAAGAATGAAATAAGCAAAGTTATGCTATTAAGAAACAGTTTCTAGCAATTACATTTTGACATCCATCAATTTGATTTCGCTTCGTGGTAGAATACAACCAGGACAATGATAATTCATTTGAAAAAGAGAAATGAAAGCAAGTTTAACATTTGTAATCAAGCCATTTAAATGTCACGCATGGAAATGTTTCTTTGGATTAACATATATTTTTCTTCATTTGAATATTGAAGTAGCTTGAAAATAAATTGGTTGTTCGCAATGTATGATCTTACGAATCTACACGTAACTGAATCATTTATCCCGATTTGCAAAATTTTTGAATATATTATTTATTGTAAAGTAATTGTTTGCCGTTTGTGCTAAGAAGAATAATTAATATGCCAAAAATTCCATTTTTCTTCTTGTTCTATACTTAACTTATTGCCTGAAAGTTTATATTTAACTTCTCTCCAAAGTACGACACACAGTTTTGAACTGTTTTGACGTTAAATAAATTAAAAACGCTCTATTGAGAGGAGTTTTACCCTAATTTCATGTAACAGGGAGATCACTAACTTGCCGAACTGCAATTCATTGTACCTGTTCTTTTCGCATCACGACGTCATTTTACTTTCTCGCTACAGAGTAGAGTGAAAGTTATGTATTGCTGAGCGAAAAAACGACGAATCTTCGGCAGATAACTCTTATTATAGGGCCTTGGTATCGCAAATGTGGATAATTCCACTTGCTAAATTCAGAGAAAAATCTTCTAACACGAGGTGTGGTCAGAATCCATGTTTTTTGGATCCTCAATGCCGAAAAATCGAATGACGGCAAAACGTCTGTCTGTCCGTCCATCTTTGAACAACGCTAACGGAGGGAGAGTTGAACACACTCGAAGGAAATAGCCAGATGAGACAAAAGTAACGTCGACACCGAATTTCAGCACAGGATACAATCGGTGAATCTTCCATTATCACGGTGACGCTCGGACTTGCGGGAGCGTGTCAAATTTCAGCATCAGGTTTGGCGTGGGTGTCTTGATATAATAACCTTAATCCCATCCGTAGTTCGTATCAGCAATAAAGAAGTATAAATAATAATACCACTAAAAAACCAAAAACAATTTCGGGGTCATCTCGGATCTTGGAGTCAATTATCGGCCGAGTCAACAACCGGTTGATTTTACGTCCTTTATTTGCTGTGAGATTTTCGCGTTCACATGCCCCATTATCACACTTTTTGTATCATGGGGGAGTCCCACAAATCGCACAAATATAACGGTCGCCACTTTGCTACATTTTTGTATTTTTTTTTTGACTTACGTGAGATCGAAAAAAAAACCAACAAAAAGCAACAACTTAAAATGCAAACTCGCACGTCGCCGCCCACGTCCAGGCCACGTGACCTCCGGTGTGTCGGGAATCCCGTGCAACTCGGCCTCCGCCTCCCACACGCTGCACGGCACGTCCCGTCGCGCCGACCAGACTCGCCTCGCCTCGTTCGCTGAGGTGCAGGGGAGGGGGGGAGGGGGTCTCCTCCCGATGGGGGATAGCGGGAAATGCCGACGCGCTCTGGGAATAAAGATGAGGAAGCGTTCTTAGAAAATAATATTTAAAAAAAATATATTGGCAAGAGCTAAAGGTTACGCCGTGAACGAAAAAGGAACTCTTGTAGAAGACGTTGTAAAGATGGCCACTAAACACTACTAAGCAGATGTAAGTAATTTGGGTTAATAGAGTGGTTGCTCTCTTAGTCTTTCAGTTGATGAGTCCCCATTTTATTACCAAACATTAACGGAACCTGCAGAGATGATACTTTTATTCCATATTTTGCATACTTTTTAACTGTTGTTTGACATCAAAATTTAATTTCTTTACGTTAAACATTCAAATGTATTCTATTACACATTTATTTGATAAATAAGTAATTGCACTAATGAAAATAATGAATAATAATCAAAGATACCGAGAATGTTACGTACTTTCGGTCTTTCTGTGCTTTCGACTCACAATCACAATTTGCAAACACCCAGCATTCACGAGGGATGAAAAAAAAATCCCCCTAATAATGCTGCTCCTGCATACCCCCAGAAAAAAAAGTGACTGGGCCTTGGTAAGTATAAGTGCTCGTTCCCGTGGTCTATAGAAAGACCATTGATGAAAAAAATTACACATAAACGTACCAAAACAACTCGCACTTATTGCAAATAAAACAATTAATCCACAAGAAAATTATGCAGGCTTTCACTCATAAAACCAATGTGGCCGTAGAAAAAAAATGTTGACACATATTCATGAAAGAGTTGCAAATAATAAAAAACATAAATTCTACATACAAGTTTTATCTTAAAAACGAGCGGAAAGGGAAAAAAAACTATTAACTTTTGCAGATGGTCACAAGAAGGAGGGGAGAGGGGATGGGCCGATCCGCCGAGTGCACGCTGGCGTGGGCGGCCGCCGCCGCAGTCGGTGGCTCCCGACGCGCGTGTTCCCAGGCCGCCGCCCGGCGCCGGCTGAAAGAGGTTAAACCCAAGGTGTCGATACGTCACATCGATGGCACGTCGACGCTCCAACACGTTCATCAGATCTTCCGATAGAGGGGATTTCCGAAGGTTATTCGAAAAACCGCACGCGAGCCGCACAAAAAGAACTACTGTATTTAACTTCGAATATACATACATACATACATACATACATACATACATATATTTAAAGAAAATATATTTTCTTTAATTTGACCATGCCATTCTTCCCACCCTTGGCGCGTGGTTACGAGTGGTTGTGCGTGGTTGAGACTAATGACCACTAGATGGAATGAGGGATACGATTGTTGGAAGAAATTTAGATACGCATGAGTATATATTGAAAATTTATATTGTAATTGAAGTAAGCGGTGTAAACAGGGAAGCGGTAGTTGTTGGCTTGAATTGTCGTTTCTCTGTTTACAGGTAAGACCAAAATGTTGTAAATAGTTTTACGTATGATAACATAAATGATAATGTAAATGATAGTTGATAAAAATGAATAAAACTCCACTCTGTTTACAGAGAAACATATTTTAGCTAATTATTATCCTGCATAAATAATTGCCTTATATATAATGGCTACATTTTTTGGCGTTCAGAACTGGAGCTACTCTGCAAGTAGCTTTGTCTTGTCAACGATAGAATTATTTTATATATTAACCACTGACAAAGGATTCAATTGATTTGTTTAGAGGTCCTTGAACTCCTAAGGTCATCGCGTTGCGTGAGAAGACGATAGCGATAATGATACTCCGAAAGGTGGCAAAATGCTGGAATGAGGGGCAGGGGAAGGACCCCAAGAAAAGCTTCCGAAAACTCGCTCGGATGCTGGGTATGGAACTCAGGCCATAGCGGTAGAAGGTCTATGTACTACCCAATTACCATCCTAGCCTACCCTACTCCGGTATACGCAAATTCTATTGTTCCAATTGAAAATATTATCGACCTATTATAAAAATGCTGGTGAATTAATCAGTTCAAATCACACGATTCTTCAACAGTTAGACACGTATGTCACACACTCTGCATGTACTAAAAACATTTAACCGCTTTAACATTTCACAATTTTTTTTCTAGATATGTTCATTTGAAAATATTACGGAAATTATGTTAAGGAATTGGTTCATTATCGCAGCTCTCTTCGCTCAATTATATAACCTCACTCAGTTCTGATGGGGTTGTTCAGTGTTTAACTGCGGTAGCGACTGCCTATATTTTGGATTACAAATGAAACTGCAGAAATGTGGCGAAGGAAACAGAAGTGAAACTCTTTCACCTTCGAAGAGGCGAACGAGAAGCTCTTTGCGGGTCGCGTCGGGGTCAATATTCGCCTTTGTTTCAATTTTCCACATTTCGCGCTGCGTATTTTACGTAACGCATTTCTCGGTATAATCTGATTCGTGTCTTTCTCAGTATTCTTAAGAAAGACACTACGTTTGCTCATACTGCAAAGTTGGAAAGAATAAACGTAGATTATTTTTGTGCATTAAAATAAACAGGTAAAGAATCAATACGAGCATAAATATAGTGTGTTGAAAATATCAAAAATGTATTCAAATGTACTTGCCAAACCTGTTATGATTAATTCTGAATAAAATGATTCTGATTAATTCTGAAGAATAGGCATATACGACTATCTGATAAATAAATTCGCAACACCACCGCGAGATAAATTTTACACACTTTAAGGCATTAAAGAGGATGAGGAACTAAATGGATTGTAATGAGTATTCAAAGCATGTCCGAATACAACAAGATGCATTAATTTTCATTCAATATTCGCCCGTAATTTGATAATATTAGCGTACGAATAACCAGTGCTTTTGTACCTATTCATACTAATTTCATCTGAAAATCATAATGAAGACAAGTGGCGCTCTTGCAACACGATTTATTAGTCGAGTACTGAAAATGCAATACTCGTTATATGATTGTATACTGCATTCTTACGTGTATCATACAAAGGCTAACTTAAGAAGGACACAGGATTATTTTTTTGTATTTTATTTGCCTTTTTTTACAATGACTAAAGGTTAAATATTTTAATATACATTTTATTTTATTTGTCGTTAAAAGCGGTGAACATGATTCCTTTTGATATTATTTCTATTGGCGAAGAAAATGAGTTATACAAGAGCTACCTAAATATGATTATAATGGTCGTTTCAAAAATCAAAACGAGACGTTTGGAGGCATGATTTTTAAGGAGGTCAGGTTGTCGAATATTTTTGAAGTCTAAAATTCATGGTATCTAAAAGATATTAATGACTAACGTGATTCTTGTGAAATATTATTGCTATTGGTTTCTTTTAATGTATTTATATTATCTTTGTAGGGTATTTATTTAATCTTCAAATATTATTCTTGACAATTGTTGTTACTGTTTCTGTAAAGATAATTTTTTTTATTCACATAATTTTAATTATAGAATCTGCGTTTTAACATTCAGTCCCTCTTATTATGACTGTGTGACTTATGGCAATCGCGGTTGTTTGAAACACCTTCTTTACTTACAGTCAATACAGATAGCGATTTTTGCTCTGACGTTGCCTACAACTTTCGTTGTAAACTAAATAATAATAATAATAATAATAATAATAATAATAACAATAACAATAACAATAACAATAATAATAATAA
>BOPP01000098.1:4178904-4196908 GCA_017312745.1 Gryllus bimaculatus
AGGGGGAGCGGGCGAATGGGCCAGAGGGCATGTCGGACTGGCGGTCATTCTCCGACCACTGCGGCTCTCGTCCACTTCATCCCTCTTTATTCGTCCTTTCTAATCTCGTCCTGGTGCCTGTCTTCCTCTTCCCTCCTTCTCCTTCACCCCCTCTCCTCACGTACCTTCTAATTCTCATCTTGTCCCCTCTCCTCTCCCTTCGTCGCCTCCTCTCTCCTCCCTCACCACTCATTTCGTCCTTTCCGTTCCGCCAACGTCTCGGACCCCATTCTGCCACCTTCCTCAGGGCAATATGCCATGAACGCAGGGCAAAATGACATCTGAAGATTTCTCTGAGGAAGGTCACAGAATGACAGCCGAAACGGAGGCGTCTGCGCCGAGCGCGCGGCGACTACCAAGCCTACACTTTCCTTCGTGATATGGAATTTCCAAACACATGTTCATTACCAAAACGATATCCCCTACATGCCCTAGAAGTTTGTAGCATTTATTCTGCAACATCCTAAAAAACTATTATTTAGACGTGCTATTATCGTTCTCCTGCTGTTTGGTATGTACCACGTATTGCTAAAAACGATCTGAAGCAGGATCGAAATGTATTGGGGGGGAGGTGCGAAAAATTAACACATTTTCGCCAGAACGTAAGAACCCTGTTCGATTTATTAAAAAGATGGCGGTTAATCTGAAGCAAAATACACAGTACAGCTACATACAGTCTACCTAACTTGGCTACTTGAAACCCTAGGGATTCTGCTGAAAATCAAAGTCCCGAGTGAACGGCCCATCAAAGTAAGTTTGCGGTTTCGTTTCAGCTCGTCAGGAGGCTTGGCAAACACATTTGACCGTCACGCCCACACCGTGCCGGGCCGGGCCGGGCCGGGCCGGGCCGCCTCTCCACTACCCGTCATTTCCACCTCCCCGCCACGCCCCCGCCGCAGCCCTGCGGTCGGGGGGATCCGGGCCGGTGCGCAAAGCCCTCATCACCTCAGCGGCCGCCTCCCACGCTCCGCTGCGCGCCCTCGTCTCTCCGTCCCCACGCCCCCGGCCACCCTCGACACCTTCGGCCACGAGGACTCTCCACTTACCATTAAGCGTCCTTCTCATTCCTCGAATCTACCTCGCGTTTCCTGTAATATGCCCGTACATCGCCCACGTAATGTTCCCTTCTAAAATAGGTAAACCTATTACAAAATTACTTTCATAGTATATTACTTTCGCCAAGCAGAAGCTGGGGGAAGCTCACCTTTCTTAAAACAACCCCTTGCTTTCTCCAAAGTATCCGTTATAGCCCTCAAATCTACGTTTAAATCTTTCCACGGTGGCAGCTGAATACATTGCGCATTTACTTGAATGTCTCCGTAGTAACGCGAGGTTCATGGAAGAAATTTTACCCCGTTTCTGCTTTTCCGTCAGGGTTTTCAGCTTCGTCCAAACACCGTCCTCACATCTCTCGAATCTATCTTTAGCCGTTTCAAAGGAAGCGAAAGCTGAATCCGTATCATATCCGTTCATTTCTCTCCTTTCTAACCTTGGGATCTCAAAGGGAAATCTAACCTGCTATCGTCACGTAGGCTGTCAGGGCTCTGGTGTCCCTTACTTTCAACGAATCTATGTGTACGCTTTTCGTGCCGTCTTTTCCCGTGATTTTTACACTTTTATTTACTTAAAGTAAAAAGGGTAAATATGTGTATTCTATACTGTGATAAGGAACCAAATCTAAGCAATGTATTCATGAGTTCTGGGATCCCTTCCATACTCATACACTCCATTAACATGAATCATGAAAACAGGTAGCGACGAACGTTTTTCGCGAGAACTGCTAAGAAAATATTATCTGTTTGGGAATGTTTTGATTACACAAGACAAATGAGCTAAAGAGTTTGACTATTATCTTTTGTCGTGCTCAACGAGAAGAAATCCACTTACTGCCGCGAACACGTGAAGAACGAGTATTTGAATATCTATACTCCTCCGTAAGCTCTCTCGTTTCTCCACTTAGCGCTTATTCTATCTAACCTTTCAATATATTACGATATTATTTCGGACAAATTAAAAGAAATACTTCCTTATTATTAGCAACCGTTTTAAATAAAATTTCTCATTTTTTAATTGCAAAACTGGGGCTTACACATGACAATAAAAATAGTAAATTATGAAACGATGATGTATTGATGGGAAATAATACTCGAGTGTAATATTACGATACGAGTGAACAACCAGACGGTGTAGTAAACTTTACACAAATGTATTAATATCAATTACATCGAGTTTCATACGATACTTTTTCTGCAACTTATGGTAACTTTTGTAAGTTTAACTTTTGCATTGAACCGTTTCGCTGCAGTTGACATGGAGGATTCAGCCAAGGCCACCTAGCGCACATCACCTTAACCGTAACCTACCCTGCCGAAAGTGGCCTTGGGAATCAGCCCGCCTACGAGGGACTACAACGGTAGACGAATAGGATCAAAGTGAAATTTAGATCCAATTCATTTTCAATAGTATTCCACGTAAAAATATTCTACTAATAAAGGAAATTAGAACTGACAAACGTAATCTACTATTAAATGCAACTTTAAGGTACACAATCTAAAGAAACATTTACTACAAAGATTCTCAATGGTTAATTGTCAATACTTGGTTTGTAAATTTCTGTGTAATTTGTCAAGAATGAAATCATAATGAAATATGAATCGTAATGAGTATAATTATGCAAATGGTTGCTGCCATCAAATGACAAAACTATACAATGGAAGTAAAAAAAATACTAATGAAGTGACCATCAGCGCATAATGACCTTGCGTCAGCCAATTCTTAATAATAAATATAATAATAATAATAATAATAATAATAATAATAATAATAATAATAATAATAATAATTTATTACTTCAAATAATTGTAAGGTTGCAGTTAAGCAAAACATACGTACAAGTATAAAAATTAAAAGAAACGATACATACAAATATTTTAAAATAACAGATTTATAATAAAAAATAAACGAATGAAAAATAAAGTAAAATAAAACCACAATTAAAGAAGTATAAAAATAGATAAAATCTGCTCATGTCTACCCCGTACTCATCTCTTAACCTCACTTCGTGTCATTTCACTGCATGCCCCTTCGGTGCCCAGTAATTTATATATTAACGGTAAGCATCGGCATTCGCACTTTACCCGTACCCTTTGGCCTTTCCTAAAAACTAGTGGCAATCAGCAAGAAAAAATAAATGCTGCTCAAACCGTCACATGGTACGGGGCGAGGAGGTGGCTTCATAGTCGAATCGAGTTTTCTCTCCCGAGCGTATGCGAGGAGACGAGAAACTGATTCACCTCCTGCACGTGCTGCGTACACAATTTGTTACACGGCGTGCGGGAAAGATGTTCCGCCCACACTTCGCGTTGTTCGCGCACGCTTTTCAATGTTTCGCACACTATTAGAGAAAAAATCAGTTTTGCACAGGAAAACAAACACGATAAAACGTATTTCGGTTACGGCGTGTTAAAAAATGTGTAAATGTACTTCAATATAATGTCCAATTTTAAAATACCTTGATTAGTGACTAATAGGTGAGTGAAAATGTTCATTTTCTCAATATTAATATATTATTCCATTATAGTTTACAATAGTCAGTTTTATTACAAGAGTAGACGTGTTGTGCAAATGAAGAATGTTACGAGCGAGTTTTCAAGATGATATGTGAGATTTCTCACCACACAGTGATCTCCTTGAGCCTTCAACGTGCTCTAAACATTTACAGCATATATTCTGAAACACCTGTATTGTCTGTCTGTTTTTCAGACTGTCAGAAGTTCAAAAACAATCACATTAGTCGCAACATTTATTACTTCTGATCTAATTCATGTCATCCCTACGTTAACATCTCTCTCTTTCATTGAATCTAACTGCCGGCACTTACCCATCATCCACTCCATCGTTTCCATTCTCGCCCCGCCGTCACCCCGTCAAACCTCCGTCGAATTACAGCCTCGCTATATCGTTGGATATTGCCTCGTTTCTTCTTCCTCTCCCTCTTCCAACTGTACAGCCAGCGCCCACACAGCGCAACCGCTCTCACTTCCGACACCGCCGTACCCGGGTAGTTAGCAGACAGGCGGGCGCTGCGGTGCCGGCGGCGGCAGCGGCGTCGCCCTCGGTGTGCCGGGGAGGGTTTCGCCCAGCCCCGTCCACCCGACGCCGCGGCACAGACCGGCGGGCTATTTAGCCGAAAACGCCGCGTCCTTTAAATTGGGTTAAACGCTTTGACAAGAAAGCAACTGGTGGGGGGGGTGGGGGGAGCGGAAGGGCGGGAACGGAGGGAGAGGTGGGGAGGTGTTGGGTGGAGGGGGTGCGAATTCATGAAGTACACGGCTTTAAATGTTGGAGCAGACGGAGTGAAAGCTCTCTCAAAATACTTTGCAGGGATTTGAAACAAAAGGAAACTGATGCGAAAGTTGATGGATAATTTTATGCTAATTCCTCCGAGTGGGAGCGGAGAGTTCCTGGGGGCTTTCGTACGTCGCCGACGCACAACTCGCTCAAGAGCTGCGGCGTCAGGAGATTGCAACGGCCTCTTCTTTATACCATCAAAGAAGATAAGCCACGAGACTTAGCGACTATTACGGTAGAAGGAGAGGAATATTACTCTTCCCTAATTTAATTAGCAACACATTCATTCTTAACGTAACTGTTAAGATGGGTAGCACACAAATAGAAATTTCTGGTTTTATGAGTTCCTAGATCCCCTCTTTGCTTCAGCGACAATTGTTTGGAGATTTTCAGAATTAGTGAGAAAAATGTAATTAATTTGTGAAAGTTTATTGTAGGATTCCTAACTGATGAACACGAAACAACCACCTATTAAACAACCACCTTCGTAGGCTTCCGCCGCCGGAGTCAATGCATTCTTGGCTATCCGGGATGAGCCGCGTCTCGGTCAATGTTACTGACGTTTCGGCCATCTTGCTGTGGCCTTCTTCAGAGCTATACTGCCCTAGGGATCTAGCAGTATAGCAGGATACCCAAGAATGCAACCACCAATAAAATAATTTATCTAAACAATGGAATATTTAATTGAAGCAGACAAAGGAATATTTTTGGATATTCCCTGGAAAGTGATATGCCAAACTTCTGGAGGAGATAAATGGAATGAAAATAAAACCATACGGTACGTTTTTCCGTTTTCAATGTACTTGCAACATAAATGTCATATAGCATCAGGCGCAAAAGACATTAAAAACTCCGAAGCAAATGGATATCCCATTAACAAAAACAAAATTGTGCGACAGACAATATATGTATTTCGGAAAACTTGTAACGTCACCGATAAAGGATCTCATAAATATGAAAAGTGGATACAATTAAAATTTCTCCGTTTTAATTTGGATTCTTTCCCGCAGTACTCAAAGTGGTTCTCAGATAATCTTAATGCTGCACGTGGATTTCACGAAGGAAATTTTAAATTACTTTAGAAGATTAATGTAGCAGCAACTTTCAGAATAAAGATGGCGTTTTAGGCGGAGCAAAAACGCCGTTTCCTCCATTTCCATAGTCAATTCCACTTTCATTATTTAAAAAACCGGAACTAACTTATAATGCTCATGAATTCAAAAGAAATTTGGAAGTTAATATATTTTAACTGAAAATTCATTGTTATTAATAGTAATTTGAACAAATCGTTATATTTTAAGGGGAAATAGGAAGAAAAACGTAGTTATTTTTCATTCAATCTCTGTAAATGCTGAAATACTGAAATGAACGCAGAGCATGTTGCTGTAAATACTAATTTAAATGTACAATTCTAAAAGTTATAGAAACATTACTTGAAATCAAATAAATCGGATGAAAAGTAACAGAAAAGTAGCTTGAAGAAACTTATTGAAAATGATATGTCTAAATGAGTCACAGAAAATATGCTTTACAGCAGTACGTACGTACAATAAAACGGCAGTTTACATGCAATCGTATGTTGAATAAAGTACCAAATTATCAGTATATTTAGAACATGCTACTTCAAAACGATCGAATTGTAAAAAGGCTTCTCACTAAAAAGCTGTCTTGGAAGGATTTATTTACACGACATCTAGCTTTCTAAAAAAATAATAAAACCCACGAGAACATTAAAGAATTAGATATGAATGTAGAAAATACTTGCGAGGAAATTTGAAAATCACAAAACTCAAATGAAAAATTCCGACCTCTAAACCCAAAGAAAAACGAAACTTTTCCCAGAAATTCTGGAGAACGCCGATACAAACGTATTAGCTGAGCAAAATCTGCAGTGTTTCTTCTTGACTCAACTCAAACAGGCTACGTGAGCAGAAAATGTAACGCCGGGACGACCCAGAGAAACAAAACAAAAGAAGCGCGATCGCCGACCTGGCCGCGGGTCGATTGCCGGGGGCCGGACGGGAGGGGGCACGCGTGCCAAGCGGAACAGCTCGCGGCGGCGTCGACTGTCACTTTTTATTTGCTGCTAAAGGGACCAGCGCCAGCTGTTCTCTATTTGTAGTTTTGTTTGCACGTGGTTGGGAACTATGTTCAATAAATTACAAAGAGTGAACCAAAACCAAGGTTAGGCTTCGTATGTGCAATAAAAAGTATTAAACATGGCTTTCAACCTCGACAGAAGGTAATAATTGTCATAAAAAAGTGTTTGGAATTCGTAGTCTTTATCTATTCCGAGGAAAATAAGAATTGCAAAATAAGGAAATGAATAAATAAAACAATTGATTTAAAAAGAACAAACTTCTGGAATAAATAAATTGTAATAACTAAAGAAAATTCAGAATAAATGTAAAAAACGAATTATAATGCACTTCATGTGTGATATTCTATTCAATTATTTATCAGAATACAATGTCATCTATTAAAATTCACACGTAATATTTCAATTAATTTTTTTTTGTGAATCTTTCAAGTCAATATATGGTATGAATAATTATAACGAATGAAGAATAATGTTCGGTATTTGGGAGTATTTATATTTTGAGTATTCACAATTTTCATTCTATGGAGAATTATTCCTTACGAAAATGTATGTAATATCGTTTTATTGACTTGTGTAACGTAAAGAAACGGTATTAAAAATTGTTCCTATTCGTGTACAAACTGTGAAAGCTACCAAATTATCAACCGAAATTGTTTATTTCTATGCTGTCACAGTACATCGAGCCGCCCTTCGCCGCCACCACCCGGCCACTCCCGCTTTAAGCTTTCCTTTTGACGTCGCCTTCTTGGTAAGGTCGCCCTTGCCGCAGATGCCGCAGCTTTGTGTTCCCTGAAGGTACCAGGTAAACGCAAATTAGATTTTCAGAATTTTAGGCATTTGAAGAAACAAATTTCAACGGACATGCTCCGTTATTGGATTCGGTGAGGATAAATCCCACTCCCACAACATTCGTTCAAATACAACGAATATAGGGCTACCTCGTCGGTGAATGGGTGGGAGACAGAGGTTCTGTGGTGAATTTTGTTGCAGGGTAAATTCATTCAGATGAACATTTGTTGTAGGGTTGCGAGGTTGGTTGTAAGGTTGGAAGTAAGGTTGGGAGTAAGGTTGAACGGTTTGGAGTAAGGTTGCGATGTAAAGGCATTCAGATAAAAATTTCAGCCGAATAAGGTTCAAACTGCCAAATAGACTCTCGAGGGAGAGAACGCATCTGCCGCAATCGCGGAGTGCAAGACCTGTACTTTATTATTTTCATTGTCACTGTCACATTACGAAGTGGCCTTACGCGGACATTTATGTACCGCCCTCTGCTTTACCATCGGTTGGGGCGCGTGGCAATAGGGTGATTGCGTGGACGCTGTTCGCCAGTGTCTACCGACTCGTGAGTGACCGGCCAGCCCCGCCGAGCCGGGTCAAAAGGACAGTCCCGGACTGCCCGTACCTGCACATCTCGGCAAAGAAAAACCCAGTGGTGGACTGAGCGTTGACCCCGTAACACGAAATGTTCCTAGTATTTGTTTGTTGTTTATGCTAGGCGAGTGTATTGGATATGTAACGTAGGACACTAATTTAATATTATAAAAACAACCTCCTTTCCGCATCCCACGATGTAGTAGAAAGGAAGGGTAAAATTAAGTTATAATTCCCCCATTCCGTCTACGAAGGGAAGGGAATTATTGCAATAACACTTGTGTTAAATAACACAGTTTTTAAATCGTAATGTTATGACATTTTATTTTAAATAATATTTTATGGAGAAGAACAACACTTTATGTAGTACGCTTCTACGTGGGGTAAAATTATACAAAGACAAGAAAGATCATTGGAGAAAATGTAATATTCAAGAGTTGAATTTGAATGGATAATGTGAGAAAACAAAGGTTTCTAGCAGTATGCACATCAAGCTAAGACCTAATACACAACTAATTAGAATACTCATAAAAGGCAAATTTTGAGATATTGTTCAAAACGGTTTCTGCAACAATTGAAAAAATGCAATAAGAGAAGTAGGAGGTAGATAGCCCCGGCATAGCAACATTGACGTATCAGGTTTGATTAGCATGATTCATAGCACTGACGGTGATGACGAAAGATAGCAGAATTAATAACAACAACAACAACAACAACAACAACAACAATAATAATAATAATAATAATAATAATAATAATTTAATAATAAAGGATATTATTCATAGATCTTCCGAAAAGTTACCCAACATTATAAATGAAAATTTCCTTTAAAAAGTTTACCTATTTAATTCCCGGATGTCGAAGCCTTCCAAGCGCCCTGGCGTAGCTGCATTTTCCACAGCGCGCGGCAAGTTAACGCGCGAACCGCTGGCATACCGTGGAGGCCTCCTAGGACCAGAAGAGTTAGTCGATTTCCGCGAGGCAACCCGAGCGCCCCTTGCGGAGCCCGTTCGAAGGGCGCAACGTCGAGCGAAGGCCCCCCCCCCCCCAAAGCGCTATCGTTCCCTCAGGAGACCCCGTCGGCTCTTGGCTGCGCGCCGACAGGAAGTTGGCGCTATTGTTTGGGACGCCGCGCAGCGTCCATGGCTTGCGGAAAGGAGGGGCGGCGGGGCGGCGTGGGGAAGCGAAGTGGGCGGGGGGGCAGGGCGGGGGCTGACGCGCGCCAAGTCTCGGCGAAGCAGGGATGGGATGGGGTGCGAGAGTGGGGGTGCGGGAAGAACCACGGAGAAGGGGAACGCGAAGGACGCGGGGCTGTGAGAGAACGAGAGGAGAGGAGAACGACAACAGGCGAAGTGGATCGAGAAGGACGGTAAAGTGCAAATGAATCGAGACGAAAAGAGAGGAGGATTGGGTTATGAGTGCAGTTAAAGAAAAAACTCCCGATAGATAAGTATGCGCGAAAAGGCAATGGAAATGAAACAAATATGAATGGAACGGTATATGAAAGAAAAAGTGGTAATGTTTGAGCATGAGGGTCATTATGGGACGTAAGGGGATGGAAAGGAGGAACGTAGATGAGAGAATGTGAGTAGATAGTACTGAAACAAGAGCGAGGTAAAGTGAGAGAGTTTCAGTGAAGACATAAAATGATAAAGACCCCAGATAATGAGGCGATGCCAAGAATTGAAATGAAGCAAGTACCGGTGAAAAAATAGGGCGGAAGTAGAGAGAAGAAAGCTATGAAACAGAATGAAAATGTGGGACGGGCACGCGAGGAAGAGAGGATTAGTTCACGAACAGGTGCGGAGACGCGCACTAACAGAAGGAACCAGCCGAAATAATAAGAGGAACTTGAACATGAAAGGCGGACGACAAAGCGCGCTAAAACAGGGGAGGGGGCGGGGCAAGGCGATCAAGAGCGACCAGGCGGCCAACAGCAAGAGCGAAGACAAGTGCCGGCGCTGAGGCGGCGGGGACGAGGTGAACAGGGCGAGTGCGCGGGCCGGCTCGAGGTGAAGGAACAGAAGCGAGGTTCTCCTTGAGCGTTCGGAAACGGCGCCCGCCTCCTTCCTCCCCCCTCTCCTCCTCCCCCCCTCCGGCATCCTATAAGTGAGGGGAAGGAGGGCGGCAGGAGATTGTTTGGCTGCTGTTTCTGCAAGCGGTCTCCGCATTCTGAGAACTCCGCAGCCTCCGCAGCAGGAACAACGCCGTTAAGCAGCGGCAAACATCCAGATATTCCTGGTCTGGCAGGAGGGTTTGGCAAATGTCAGCGCGGTGTCTGCCCCACACCCGTCGTTGACTTCCGCGAATAAATGTTTACTCGACAGACCAAATACGCATTGTATTTTTCTAAAGTGGCTCTTGTTTCTGCTCCTTTTAAAACCCTTGTTTTGCAGGCGCTGGTAAACTCGCGCCTCCCTCTGCCAACACTCTAGCCTCCGGCTGCGGAGACTTCGTTGAGCTGACGTGACCAGATTTTGTTCACTGCCGGCACAAGTCTGTCGAACAATGGCGCAGCATGCGAAAGGGTTCTGACTTCATTTATCGAAGACTTCATGCTTTACATTTTAACAGGATAACACTGGCTTTTCGCAAAAAATATTTCGAATATATTGCGGTGTTGCGTAAACAACAAGCACGTCTCTCTGCTATTGGTTTTCCAATGCTGCCGAACGAGGAAGAAACATTAAATCAATCATCAAGACTACCAGTACCGTCCGTCATCTACCCATAATTGCTTCCTTTAATTAAAAGTTGTAGGAAGGTGAAAATCATTGATACGGTTTTACTTCCAAAGATAACAAAATTATATATTATATAAAAACATATTACAAAAGTTAAAACCTGAGATATCGTCGATTTTCTGGCTGCGTGTAAACAAAATTCGAGGCGATTTATGTGAACACTAAAATTCAGAATACACTGGGAAAATATTTAAATTATTACAAACCTCAGGCCAATGTTTAATATTATGTTATGTTCTGAAGATACATTACTTGACATAAAAGTATTGTAATTAGTGTTTTAATTAAATAGAATTATTCGTGCGAAAAAGACGATTTTTCCAGAGCCAGAAATTGAATAATATTTTTGTATAAACTCAGTGTGACCTGTCGAACGCCAGTGCGAGGAGTTGCTTGACGTTCAGATTTCGTTGCATGGCATTTGACCACACATGTTCATTGGCAAAAAAAAAACATTCTACATACTTTACTCATTATACATTTCTCTACAAATTTTAGACTAATATTTATTCTGAAACAGCCTGTTTATAATAAGTAATAATACGAAATGACAGTAATAAGAACTTTACAGTTTTTTTAACAGAAATGTTACTAACATTTCGATATGATTTAGTTTTAAAAATACGAATGCATTAAATTTCGGAACATTGTACAGCAAGAGATGCTCATAATATAATACTCATGAACAGAGCTCGGATTCAGATGACGTACAAATTCTTTGAAAATGATCCATAAAATTACTCCAAAATAAGAAGAAAATTACCTTAGTATTACTTAAAAATAAGAGGAAAATGACCTAATTTTATTAATACACAAATATTTTTATAAAACTATTTATTATTGAACGAATTTTACAATATCAAATAAAATATTAATTAATACAATATATTATAGTCGACATGCAATCCTTAGCTCCGATATTCCAACCGTCAGTTTTGAAAAGTCGAGGAAGTTACCGAAGATCTCCGCAAGAGTGAATTTCGTCATGCATTGATAATACAATAACACTTTTTTTTTTTGGTTTGTCATTGTTAATTCACGAAATATACACTAACATAAACACGAAAAGGAAACAAAATGCCTAAAAATAACAAAAAAGGCGCAAAGGTAAAAAATGATCTGAAATTTGAAAAATGTCAAAAAAAGACCCAATAATTATGCATTTCTATCACCTGTATGTCGTAATAAACATTCACTTACAAGTTAGCTACGTCTAGAATGCACCAATGAAAAGGCAGCAGAATAAAAATAATAAATCACTACAGACTAATAAAGTAAATGGAAATATTGTATCTTTGTAACAGTAAATCAATCATAGCCAGTGATATACATATTTACGCAGCCAACATTTTAAGCGAAAGGCTACGGAGAATCTATAAAACGAGAAGCTCTACTGTTGAGAACTCTGAAGTGAGTAATGAACATTATACATCAACCCTTCAAATTATTGCAACAACCTACCACTTCAGGGTGACTCAGAATAAAAGTTACAAACTTTTAGGACATGTTGAGGAGTCGAATATGATCACTTTTTGCCAAAGAACATGCAGTGGGAAATTTCAAATAACGGAGTTACACGTGAAAGACTTGCCCCTTTTAGGCAACTCCGTATGCAGAGGTTTTAGTCAGGTTCGGAAAATGTCCTGTCAAAAATCTCTTTATAAAAAGTTTCCTTGCAATGATTGGTTGATTAGTGGTTCCCGGCATGTCGACTGCTAAAGTTATTATTCCTGTAAGTGTAGTGCATGGGGTTTTTATCGCGGTAGGTGGCGGTGTTCTTCCCCCACTGGCTGGCGAGATCCAGCGCCAACCTACTCAGGCTTGCGGGGATTTTATTCAACCAGGTATCTCCCATCAGCGGGGCACCGCCCCAACTGTGACCAGCTCTATGTTTTGGACTGGTCGACCGGTATGTGTGGCAGTGCAGTGCATGGTAAAACTATCGAACAGTGCCGCGGCCGCTAAAATTCTCCTTCAGACAGCGGATGAACTCGACAGTCGGTACACGAACGACAAGACCTTCCGGGCAGAGTTACTGCAGAGTGATTCCAACAATGAGGATCAAATAGCAATACGAAGTAGCCTGCCCATATCGAAGTTTAATGGAATTTCACTCTACACGTGTATTGGCAAAAAGAAATCAAATCCGATCTGCTAAACATGAAGTTTGTAACATTTATTGAGACATCCTGTGTACATTGTGTTACAGAATAAATAAACTTTTACAGCAAGTAAGAAAGTAGAAGATTCCTTTGTGTCAGTGAACATGTACAGAGAAGTCTCTTTTCTCAAAATTACATTGTAACATAGTCCCTGTTCGCTAGATATTGCAGTGATGTTTGATTGGTACCCAAAACATCTTTGATAGCGATAGAACGTGTACCTGTCAAACGCCAGTGTATGAAGAGTTGCGTACCCATCAAGAGCAAAGGTCAAATGTGTAACGTCGTTATAGGAGATTTCGTATTCCATGTGCATTGAATTGAATTAAATTGAATTGAATTTGCCTTATTTTACGTGGCGAGACTCGGGCCATCAGGCCCGCTCTTCCGTCTGACCACGCAAATTTCGCTACGCTCCTTTCACCAACTAGGAGAGAAAGCAGGTATTTCTTGGGCGAGAAACAGGCGATTTGAATTTAGCTCAGAGGCGTCATTTAGGCTTGAGGATCTTTTACATGCAAGTAAATCTACGAACATGGGACAGCCGGCTTTACTTCCCCTCCGAAGGAAGGCGTACGAAGGATTTTTTCGCCCTTAAAAAGTCCGCATAGGCAGAAAGTGATAAACCTCCCCCTACAAGCCCTCGAAATTTGTAGCATTGATTCTCAGATACACTGTGCAATGTACAATACTAACGTGCGCCAGGGAAGTCTCTCCACACAAAGCCAAATCAGGACCTATTAAAAATTACAATTATGTTGGCAGCAACGAGATCACTTGGAAACTAGAGAAGGGGATAACAATACCAGCATCTGTTATGATTGCGGTAAGTGCGCAATAGACGTTTTATTTTGTTACAAGCAGCTGCTCATGCTACCAACATAATATATTTTGCAAGCACTCTAACCAGCACAGTGTTAATGCGGGGAGACTTTCCCGGAGCAGCACTGTGTGTACACAATACACACTTAAACCCCTGGAGGAGGTGGCGTCCACTCGCAAAAGCGGCGACAATGCGCCACGGCTGAGCCGAGACAGGGCAAGTTATTAGCAATAATTGCTTATTTTGCTACTCAGTACCGATAATTTCACCCGTTAAGCCTAATTCGAAACTTAACAAATATCTTAGGTATGTTACAATTCCCCGAAATGCCGTGGAACATCAATGTAGTAATTCAGAGCAGATTGGACAACGTGAATGCCCTCCATCATCCCCACCGTGTAACGAATCCACTCCCTGCGGCGACAGTGGCACAATATGCGAAAGACGGATCCATTCTCGCCGCAGCCCCAGGCAGCAAAAGTGTGTATGTTTTTAACGAAGTTTGCTTGAAATCATTCCATGACCAGGAATGATCAAATGCATAAGAGGAGCCATGACCGAGTTTTTCAATGTCTATATATCCCTACTATAAATTTTTATGCATAGAAAAACAAACTTTTTTACGGAGTAAAATAATCGTGTTATTAGACCCAATTTGTTTTATAGACAGCGACGCTAAAAGAAAAGAAAATTTAATTTACTTTCACGACAACATTGTATTTACAATTGAATTTTCTCTCAGCGTCACTGTCGATAACACAAAGTGGGTAAAGGAACATTAATATTTTGTGCAGAAATATAATTATAGCGTATTTTAGTTGATTTTTTACTGGGTATTCATTAACATGATAAGATGCATTTTGAAAAATTTGAACAATGTAGCTCTATTCAATTTTTTATTAATATTGTAAAATTGTGCCCAGTTCAAAACAAAAAGCTCTTTGTGCAAGAATGTTCAAGTTTTTCTTACAACAAAAATTACATCTCGACATATATTTAAAGAATTTAAAGTAAATAATTTTGTTTTGTGTTTACCCACAAGAAGTTTGTTTTCACGCTAATCACAAGTACATTCTGCAGAACACTTCTTACTTCAATTTCTATAAGTTTTGTATTGCAATCTGATAAGTTCTCTGCAATGCACTTTTTGAATAAAAAAAGTGCACTAAAAATGAACTGTCAGAAAATAGCATTTAAAGAATTGAGTATACATACAAACCTCTAACGTGATCAGGCATTTTAGATGCCCATTTTAAATCCTTAAGATGGAAAAACATTATCATTTAATTGTACCCTCAAGCAATAAATTATTATTCAACACTAATCTTCAAAAACTTTTTTTTAAAGCTAACTTTCTACCTTAGGTCCCTTTAAAGTTTCGACATGAGAGGACAACAAATAATTGAGTAAGTATCCTTACCACTAAGGTCACTGCATCTGCGCTGCCCACAAAAAAGCGAAATTGTTTAGTTGTTCACAAGAATTTACAGGGAATGGAAGATGATTTCGCCAAACGGACAATATAATTTTCCCCATATTCTACCTCCCTCCTCTCAGCTGCGTTAGCGGATTCAAAGGGAGCTGTTGAGTCAGCAATAGGAGCGTCGGTGTTTTGGCAGTCGCATATCCCATATATTAGCGCCCATATTCATGTTTAGGGGAATAACTATCAAAAGCAGTACAACGTTCGTAGCTTGAGAAAAGGTTTGAAACCCGTCACACGCAGAAGGGTCACTGTTGTCAGCCATTGCCTACTGGGCTGAAACAACACATATTAAGAAAAGAGTTCTCCATGCAGAGCGCCTCCTGTTATTTCGAAAGAGAACGCAA
This sequence comes from Gryllus bimaculatus, assembly GCA_017312745.1. Classification (NCBI taxonomy): domain Eukaryota; kingdom Metazoa; phylum Arthropoda; class Insecta; order Orthoptera; family Gryllidae; genus Gryllus; species Gryllus bimaculatus. Next base: position 4,194,325 of record BOPP01000098.1, read on the forward strand.
TATTTTTTTCCGTCTCAGAATACAGGCAAGGCACTACGACTGGCGGACATTCCTTCAAAATTGCCCAGCGCGCTGCCCTCAAGAGGGGAATGAGGGGAGGCCCTTTTCAGCTTTTGGACCGCAGACTTCACGTGATTTGGCGACGTGGCCCATGACGAGAGACGGGGAACCACAAAAAACAAAAGATAAGATTCGGAAAACGTACGGATGTCACAAATACTAAAGAAACCAAGGACGTCTTGAAAAAAAGCTTATCTCTAGAGGTATAGAGGAAGCGTGTGCGTTTTTTTGGACTCCTCTAATACTTTGGTCGTTCGTTCCGTATGTGCAGACCATGTTATGTGCCAAGAGATGGTGTTTTATCTTTGTTGAAACATTATATCCGGCGTCAACCTATTCCATCTCCAGGCATTTCCTCCAGCGGGGCACGCCAGTCGGAACACTTGGCCTCTATTTTACGTACACCAGCTGGACACCCCTCTCCCGACCCGACTCCCGTCGTGTGTAGTACTGTATTTCTTCTAATTCCTGTTGCCCCCGTTATATTTTTATACGTGTTTTAACAAAAGTACAAAAACATTTCATGAAGAAAGTTTTGCACAAAAAAAAAAAAAAAATTCGTAAAATTGTTTGGCCGCCACCTGTGGAGAAATGTGTGTATACTATGTGTAATAATTTTGCCCGTCGGTAAAAGAAGAATTTCTACTGGATGTTGTGTAAAATTAGTAGATGAAAATATAACATGATCTACTTCATATTTTTTTTATGAAACTCCGGATTTTACCGCGTGCAAGCTATATTTTATAAAATGTACATTTTATGAAACGTTTTACAAAAAATGCAGAAAATATAAGTGTAAAAAGACATCATTGTATATGTGTGTATGAGGAGAAAGAGGTACGGATGAGAGAGGAAAGATCACTCATGGTCCCTGGCCCATTTATTATCGCACTGTCCTGATATTCGTCTGATATTGATCGTACCCTATTATCGTACCCTGATATTGAACACTACCAACTAGAGCAACCGAGCACTCGAATTCTCCAGCAAAGTCCCCTATCAACACTGCGGGCGCGATTCGTGACAAATGAATTGCCAACTAATGCCCCGCGAATATCTCTCTACTACGCCAAAACTGTCACACACCTATTCCAACAGCAAGGAATTTGGATCTTCAGGTACGTATCAGCGTTTCATCTGAAGTACGCGGAAGGACGAATGAAGAAGCAGGAATAATAGCATACGCGTCTAGCCTTGAGTCTCCAGCGTTCGCGTGATGTAATCGTGCGCGATGAACATCATCTGTCACCGATACTGAGCGCATGGCGCCCTTACCTAATATGGCCGATGGGAAGTTAAAGTTCGTTGTTTGGCCGCAACTCTGGTTATGGAGGTAGCACATCTGTCAATCAAAATATTGAAGCTTCCAAATGGAAGGCTTGTTGCAGTCCGTTCGTCTATTGAAAACAGACTAGCGCCAAAATACCATTTTGCCTCTGTTCATTCCTTTCGCATCAGAATAGTAGCGAATTAATGTTTACAATGTAATCAAATATTTGATTTCCCAGTTTTCAATACTAGTTTCCTATTCGCCACTTTAAAACAGCACTTACTACTACTAGTACTTACGTACTAACATTGTCTTGTCACATATGCGATTGACTGTCTTAATGGAATATTCTATCAATTCCCGGAATTCTAGCATTTTCATATTGTTAGCGAGGCAATTTTATATTTGTTTTTTAATTGGTCTCTGCAATAAAGGGCGTTGGCAATGAAGGGCGATGACGATTAATGGCGGCAGATTAAATTAAATTTGTTCTAAAGGGACGGCATTGGCAACGAAGGGCAATGGCGATTATGGGTGTTAGTTGTGAAGGGCGTCGGGGATGAAGAGCACTGGTGATGAAGCGCATTGAAGATTAAGAGGATTGGCAGTAAGGGGAAAGGCGTTACGGATGAAGGCCTTCGCGATGAATGATAGACGTTAGGGGAAGGGCGGACGATGAAATATATTAATGTCGACGCACATTTGCGAGGAGGGACGTCGATAACAAAAAGCGCGGGCGACGAACGCCGTTGGCGATGGCGAAAACAACATAGGGCAAGAGACACAGCGTGCAGACACAGCATGCAATTAATTCCACGGCAACGGGCAACTTAAAGCACCAGCAAAGCCCGCAGTTGGACACGCGATTTGAGAGCCGCAACGACGCGCTATCAGATTACGCAACAACATCCACGCCACACACGTCCTTCTTCAGTGCTCTCGAGCCTAGAGCTACACCGGGGGCACCTCGCGTGTTCCAGCACCCCTAGCGCCCGCGTACCTCCCCCTCAAGCCGGAACCTCAAGCAGACCTCCTCCGCTCCCCGCAAAAACTTGCAAGCCAGCTCTCTGGCTTTAAAGTTTACGTGCGCTTTGCGCCTTCATTTCGTCTTCCGGCGCGGCTCTGCGCTCGCGAGCAATATATATATATAAACAAAAAACACCGCATTTTGACGACGGAACGACGGCGCCGGCTGAGCCGGAAAAGTCCAGCGAGTGGGAGAGGGAGGAGTGGGGGAGGGCAGGCATTGTCACA
>BOPP01000098.1:4203878-4215055 GCA_017312745.1 Gryllus bimaculatus
AGCGGGCGGGCGGACGGGCGTTCGGGCGGGCGGGCGTGCGGGAGGGCGATTGCCACATGGTAGCCGCACATTGGGGTCGGCTCCGTATGGTTGACTGCTGGCCAGACGGATTATTTAGAAACGTGCCGACTGGGCGAGGAAAAACCCCAGCCGGTGACGCCAAAGAGATTTTCACTCACCTCGTGCGCGGATAGTTTTCTTTTTGAAAGATGAAAATAAAATGATATTCTATTTGTGTAACGTTGATTCCGTTCACTTTCAATTGTTTGCGAGCACAACTGCAAAACGCAGTTCCTTGTCAACGACAGTGCCGCAAAAAATTATTCGTTGGCCATCAGTAATGAAGCAGGGATGTGGAGTGATGAGGAACATGATGGAGGGGGATGACCTTATTTCGAGAATCTTGATAGCAAAAATCTATTTGTTTATTTTTATATATTTCTCATAAAAAATCAAAAATGTGTTACACACTATACGATAGAAGGTCTTTCCAATATGGCTATTTATGGAAAAGACAGTATACGATGCATATAGTGTACGGAGTGCTAGCTACCTGACCTCCTCAACAAGCTTTGCGGACTTGAAAAATCTCTATCTTCAATTTTGTAGTTGTAAGAAACCACCCGAAAAAATTGAAAATTTTCTAGTTTTCAAAAATTCAGAGTTAAACCTGAAAATCTGACATATGCCACCTTTACAATTATATTTTATTCTCTTGGAAGAAATTTAAAGGACAAATTTGGACTAGTTTTCGAGAAAATTTCCGGAGTGCTTGATGTTAAGTATCCCAATTTCTTTTTAATTTCAAAGATTCGACTTGAGCCAGATCGACACGGCTTTCTTCAGTTTTGAAAAATACCCTGCGCATGATATAGGCGCTACTAGTATTCACAGGCACCAGACGTCGGACGGACGGTCGGACGGACGGACGGACGGACGGACGGACCGACGGACGGACGGAGGCACATTAAAAAAAACATTTTTTCGGCATCAAGGGCCCAAAAAACGTGTATTTCCGTTAAAATCTCGAAATCAATTTTCCGTAGCATTACATAACTTTCCTTACACTACGTATATTATTCTGTACATACGTACGTATACGGCAAAGTAAAAGGATAATGAGCATTTCCATGTATACGTCACAATGCTGGATGATTTTGAGATGATTTCTCCACTCTGGCTCCGAATTGGACCAGCATAAATTACGCACTGTTCATGTTATTCGCAATTTTAATTAGTTTATTAATTAACCATTCGACGAAAACTAAAATATTTCGGCTTTTTAATTACCACCGAAAATGAATGTAATTTTGTTTCAGCTAATTTAATCAACATATTTTACTTCTAAGAGTTGCTCCGCGTTTACAAACAAATTCGATGCGCCTCTACAAAATTATTTTACAATGTTTTGTTTTCTGAGGTTTACGATACATATATTTCATCAAAATATTTAGGAGAAAATGTTTTGAAATCGATTTGCCTTTCAATAAATAATATTGAAATTCTTTATTATCCTTCGAAAGATTTATTTCAACTCACAGTATAAAAATAATACATTTCAGAAGAAGAATAAAAGTTGAAAAGTTGGAAATAAACGAACGCATGAAATAGATATCTAGAAGAAATCGTGAAGAAATCGTAGGAAAATATTTAGTTTCATGTATTGAATGTATATTCTCTAAATAAATTGCACGTTTTTTTCTTTAAACGCCAATCACTCGTCTGTCTACACAAACGAGGCTGCAATCAAGGTTATTTGACGGCTTCTCTCAATCTCACCGTTTTATGTAATTATTATCAATATGATGAGATAATCAGCAATTAATTTTTATGCAAACACGCAAACCGCGTGCATTTCGACATGACGTGTTGGGCACGACACGACAGAACTCAGAGAAGTGGAATCGCTCGGAGCTTGTCGGTGTGTAAATAAATTACTTCCGCTCACAGCAGATACAATTCATTCACTTTCCTGTCGAAGATATGATTCAAATAAATATCTCAGCATTTTCGCGATCTTCCGCTATACTCCGATTTAAACAGTGTATACACGATAGAAACAGCGAAGTCACGAGCTGGAAGAAGAAGAGAACAAGTATTGTGTTTCAGCTTCTGGGTCAATGACCCCCATCTCGAACAGGTTTTGGTCCAGTTTCCCCGTTTCTCGAGCAAATGCTGAGAGGGTCGCTTGTTTTGCTTCTGAACATAAGTGTAACTTCACATTAACTTCTCCCCATAGCACTTCACACACAGTTTTTCACTGTTTTGACGTAAATAAATAAATAAATAAATAAATAAATAAATAAATAAATAAATAAATAAATAAATAAACAAATAAATAAACATTGGCATACAATCGGGAAATATGTCGTAGTTCCTAATTGGATGACAATGTCCCCCTTCCCGTCCTGCTCGTGAACTTGAAGTGCCACTATGTGCCACTAATCGGAACATAGAACACAAGTTAAATATAATATACGCTCTCCCGTTCTTATGACAGAACGAACCTAGCAAGAATTCAGCATTCAACATAATCGTTACAACCACCAATAATCGTTGTCAAATAATGAATTCTCAAATGAACTTTATCTACTAATAAATTGCACACCAAAAATTGCTTCTTTACAAAAATAATAACCCAAATGAAGAACGCTCAGCTATTCCGGTTTCAATAAAACCGTCCCTCATTTCGTCTCCTTGGGACGTCGTCGCCAATTCCTCTTGGAGGATGATCCGCCAAATACCACAAAGAGAGCTCCCGCGCCAGAGATCACTTCCAGTGGCTGCGGGTACGTACGCGCCTTTTCACAGAGAGGAGAGAGACGAGACAAGACGAAACGAGACGAGACGAGGCGGAGGGAACGCAACTCCAAGAAAATCTGCCCGTCGCCTCAGCGGCTCCCAGCCACCAGCGGGCCCCAAATCCTGTACGAGAGGCGGGGCGAGAAGTAAAGGCGGTGACGGCGGCTGAGGGTGGACGACCAAGGGGAGGACGAAGCGACGCGCTGTGGTTCGAATAGGAACGGGAAGCGGGCAAATGTACCGAACATAGCGGCCGGTTGCTCTGATCCGTAGTTTTCCGTGGTTTCTCCAATCAATACCGGGCGAATGCCGAAGCAGAGCCCTAGCAAATGGCCACGGAGCGCGCGGGGTCATTCATTCCTCATCAACCTCCCCTCCTTTCACCTTACACACACACATATGCATTAGAGTACCGCACAAGTCGGGAGATTCTCCAGAGAATCAACCTTTCTGGTAGACGGTGAAAGAAGCGTGGCAGAATTTGCGTGATCAGGCAGGAGAGCAGGCCTGATGGCCTGAGCCTCGTCACGGAAAATAAGGCATGAATTGAATTTAAAACATAACAAGTATATTATTTGAAATTTTTCCATGTATGCTCATTGTCAGAAAGTGATAATTTTCGAACACTACATGACTACATTCATTTTCATACACCTGTTTAGAAGTATGATATAAAACACAAAACAATAAATATGTTTTTCATGTGTTCCTTGATAATATAAATAGAAATGTTTTCAACAGGAAATTATTTGCTCGCTTGTGTGCATCGGACCACTGTGCGTTGCATTGTGCCGCAAGCAATGCGGCTGCTGGCAGGGCCTCCTAGTTTGATTAAGTTCCCGTCCATCACGTTACCGTTGCCCCAGCCCCAGCTATCATCATCCAACGCCACCACCATTGCTGTCACAATGGCGCTCGTTACAGTCACTGTCACCTAAACCGTCTTTCGCTATCGCTTTCAGTGTGTGCGTCACTAACACCATCATCGTCACCATTATTCTTGCCGACACACAGCGCCGCCGTAATCGTTTCTCTGACCAACACCACGCGAATGCCCGACCAGTACCTCAACAAACGGGCCACGGGCATCGTGACATCTTCCCTTCCTCTTCCTTGTCCTCTTCTCTTACTCACACATTCATGCACTACACTACAAGATACGTAGTAGCTTAGAGCGTAGAGCTTGTTCCGGCTGGGGCGGTGTGCCTCACAGGGGGGAGATACGTGGTCGGGGAAGCCCCGGAAGCCTACGCGTAAGTCGGGGTCGGTGCACGCCATTCAGCAGGGGAAGATCCCCGCCACCTTCCGCTGTAAAAGCATGCACTACACTTACGGGCCTCATTACCTTTACAGTTGACGTGCCCAATCAATCAATCAATCCCCGTGGCCACAATCAATCCGTGTGGCAATCCCCGTCACCACAATTTTCGTCACCGCCATCGCCCCATGCCGCTTCCGAAGTTCGGATGCTCTGGGCCTGAGAAAGTTATCGCGATACCACCGTCCCGCCGTCACCCTCTTCGATTCCGTCTCCGCTTGTTCCGTTTTAAGTTAGGCCCGGCTCAAGCATACGCTATCGCCAATGCCTCCACGTGCACGTCATTTCGCTCAGGACCCTTCGTTTCACTTGGCGTTACAACTTCCTCTTCATGGAAACCACATTCCTCCCGCACCCTGCCTCGCACCGAGACATCCCACCAGATTCAATCTCGCCCATTACCCGCACCCCCACCCCTGCTCCACAATTCCGCCCTTAATCACCGCGATTGCTCCTTCCGTCCATTCTACAACACTATTCAATCCTTTCCAAGCTCTTCGACCTCTATCTCCCCACCTTCCAACCCTCTCGTCGCTACTGCCATATTCATCACATTCTGTGAATCAGTTTCCACTCCCCACTCCCCCGCTTCCACTCCTCCAGCCTCCGCTTGCCTCATTATCTGGCTCCGTATCCGCTTCCAATTTCGCCTTCGCCACAACTGCCAACGTCATTTCCATCGCAATAGCCATTAATTCCCCTCCGGCCCTGCTTCTGTCGTCGCCCACGCTTAGCCCGGCCTGATGTAGTCCGCCTGCCTTTGCCTACGAGTACGCTTGTATTCATTCTCTCAGTACCAGTCTCTTCATCTTCACCGCACTGACACAGCCAATCCGTAATTCTCGTCACATATGTGCCCTGTCACAGTCACCAAATTATTTTTCACACTCTCCGCATAAACTGCTTCTTTGACTTTTCTAGGTTCCTTACTGTCGTTCTGCCCACTCTTGTTCTCGTCGACCTAAAACTCTCTGTGTTCGTCACGTGGTCTTCGTCCTCGTCCTGGCCGTCCTCGTCCCAGCCGTCCTCGTCCCCGCCGTCCTCGTCCCCGCCGTCCTCGTCCTCATGCCGACTTCGCCACACTCATTACCACTGTCTTCAAATAGAGGTCGTCACTGTCGCAAACGTCAACCCACCGCTCGTCACATGTTCATCTCTACTACGCTCCACTCACGCTCATCAGGGTCTCTCTACTAACTGTCACGCCGCCGACATCACGCTCCTCCCAGCCATTGTCCGCGCGGATGATGGCGTCTTCTGTCTCCCGCCATCGCAATCGCGGTATTCAAAGATCACCACCACTGCCCTCAATACCATTTGCGGCTGCCTTTGGCCCGCCGGCACGTCCCACGCGGATCCTAGCGCCTTCCTCCACTCCGCCGACTGCAACGCCCACCGCATCCCCGGGCCTCGTTCCCGGCGATCCTGCGGCCCCCTGCCAATGCCGTCGCCCGACGCGATGGTCCGCGCCCGCCGCCGGCCCCTGCGCCGACACGCCGATGGACGGCCCACGCGATCGATCGCCGGCGTGTCGTGGGCGTGGGATGGCGCCTGCGGCCTGCTGGATATTACTCCGTTCCGCCATCCACCAAAAGCCGCCCGCGCGGGGCGGGGGAGGGAGAAGGATGCCCACAATCCCGCACCCGCAGCTGCGCTGTACGCGAGACGCGTGGGATCGGAGAGGCGACGTGGGGGACGGGGGGAAAGTGGTCGACAGCGGGGTGTTTTTAAGTGCGTGGACGAATGTGTGGGAGGCTGGACGCGTGGGAGGAAAAAATGGGCATGTAGAGAATTGAGTGAATAGATGGTTGGTGAATCGGTAAATGAGTAGTCTGTGTAGTGCGGACGAGCAGGCCAACGGGCGGGAGGGAGCGGGTTGGCTGAGCCGATGGGCTGGATAGATCAGATTGGGAAAGCGGGTGGATGGTCAATGGCGGCATGACGTTGGTGAAAGAGTGAACAGGTTGGGGCTCAAGTGGGGGATGGCATGGCTGAGTGGATGCGCGAACAGGGAGTGAGTGAGTGAGCTGTTTTACTACGTTAGTGAGTGGGTGGGCGATCTGGCAATACAGATTACAAGAAAATGTACGTGTGTCGAAGCCGGCACCCGGCACAACAGAAAGAAGTAATCGGTGCGTGCAGACACCACGTGCCACGTATTCGTTACTGTACTGACGTCTGGACCTTCTATATTGTATTCTGGAGAATATGAACCGCGGAGTGGAGGCAAATTGGAACTTCAGTCACTGAAAGGAGAAGGCGAGGTTACACGAAGAGGCCTCGGCCGGAGCACGCAGTACATCGCCCAGTTCACAATGCTCATCGAATGCTGCGAATCGAAACAGTCAAAGAACATATTTATTCGATTATAAACAATATACTGGAAGAATCCAAACAAATATGCATATTTATGCACCAATCAAGATAGTTGGGAATAAATGCGGATCATGATGAATTCAATCACAAGGTAGATAGTATAAAGAAACTTCAAAAACAACCTTAAATACGAAAACGAATGTTACTTTAAGTGACGTGTATCACACAATGAACGACATAAAGAAGTAAAATATATCACGACCCTGTCAACATTCTCAAGCGTAGGCCCGATTCCGTTCCTCGACGAAATCAACCCCCGTCGGCTCCGGGCGCACGAAAGCGCTCCTGACATCGACATCCAAAAAGCAATATTCTAAGAAGTTACTTCCGACAAATTAGTTCCAAAACTTCCCGGTTAAGCACCGCGGCGCGCGTAAAGAACGGGGAGAAATTTCGTCAGTTTCTTTCGAGAACTTCTGGAAGCGATTTCCTCCCCGTGACCTCGAGGAGCCAGGGCATCGCGCGCGAGGAAAGCCCGGGATGTGTATCTTCTCCAGCAGATTTTGTAGAACACGGGGCTCATTTGAAAAGAAATGGTCGCCATGCGTTTCGAGAGATTCCGGACTTACCTCTTTTATTGGATTTTTTTACGGGGGTAAGATGTTTTATTAACGTCACAAATCATTTTCCGTGCAACTGATTCGGAAAAATAAAAGAAAGCAACTTTGTTTTCCAGATAGCAGAGAATAGCCCTGCCGTTTTATTAAAGAATTTTCCCCTCTGTATATAATACGCTATTAGGCACAAACCTTAATTACAATGAGCATATATTTTAGTCATATTTTAGTCATGTTTATGAGTGCGTTTAATGTTATGAAAGTTTCTAAAATAAGTATAATACCGTAAGAAATCTATTCTCAGAAGATTGAGAGTTTAAAACAATGGGGGCTCGCAACGAACAGAAATCGGATTAACAGGACAATAGCTCCACCTCTTCTCTTTTGTCTTTCAGGAACTCTTTTGTCTTTCACGGACAATTCTATAAATGTACAGTAAGGCCTGTATGAGATCTTTATAGTCCACAAATAAAATTTTGTTTTACAAAAAGAATACTCTAATATTATTTTTTCTGCATATAATTTTTTTTATCAACTGTATTTTCCTACTGTTTATGCATGTCTTCCTTCACAAAAACAGCTCAGGACAATGAATTACATTTCTAATAATGTTTTTGTGTTAAACGAACTCTTTCTGAAAATCCAGGAGCCCGGTTTGGAGAAGGGGGAGTTATTTGTAATATATTTTTTCTCGGACAACGACGATCATTACCATTTTAGAATTTAAAAAAAGAGCAAAAGTAAAGGTGCATCTTGCCTGTCCCAAAAACCCAAAAACCAATCCCGTTTCAATCCATATCAAAGTCAGAAATACGTTATATATTGCTATAAAATTCGATAGGGGGTTCGCGTGGTAGTCATAAATATTCAAAACCTAAAAGCATTCCGCGTGGATGCGTGATATGATAACAGTAATAAATAACGATTAATAATAATGAATTGCCCTATAAACATAAACCAGCGAGTTAAAGCAGCGTGAAACATCAGGGCCCGGAGCCACAGTGTCGGCCTCCGCCATTAATTTAACTAGCGGTCTAGTTGATTTCAGTCAAACATTCGACCGCCGCGCGTAACGAACAGACCGCTATGGATTTCTCGGCGCGGAGACATGGAACCGATGCTGCGCATGAGATGAGTTTGTCACACGCTGTCGTATGGCGCCAGGGATTCCAGTGAGTTGATTGATTAGTGATTCCGGGCTCTTCAACTGCTAAGTGCAATAGTCCCACGTAAGTTACTCTGCACGATGTCAATTGCGCACAAGTAAACAACCACTAATGTAATTTTTAACATATTCAGTAAGGACTCGTTTTTATTATCACTGTCGACAAAGCACATACAATGCACATTTTGACATATTTATCTATTGACAAAAAAGGAAAATCTGTACGAGACGTATGGGGCAGAAGAATAATCAGCGCACATTTTCTTGACTTCCTTGATACCACTCATTCTAAGTTACACTTGAAAACACGACGTTAACAGAGTAGTACAAGGGAGAGATTTTTTTCTGTAAAACATTAACAACCTCCAACACAAGCCAAACCCGCCACCCAGTCATTTCCGAAAGAAGGATTACGGCCCAGGCGCACTCGCTTTCAATCCGGTGGGAGGGGGGAGCGGAAAGGAGCTCTCTCGCCGTCATAACATCACTTTTTGACACTCGATATTGAATTCCCACGCCATTTGCCCGCAAAATGATCGAACGTCCGGCTTCCCGCGGTCAGCGGCCCCGTCCGTCATAAGGGCCGCCTTTGCCGCGATACCATCGAAATCTCGTCAATACTACCCGAAAGCCAGCAGGCGCGCGAGGGGCGGGGGGAGGGGACGAAAACCCAACCGGCCCTTCACTCAAGTTGAGCAATTATTGGCACCGCGGCGCCCGGAGGACGACAAGGCGCAGGGAAAAGGCGGCTGCGGTGCGGCCCGGGAGCCGCGGGCACTGACGCGTCAGGACGGGGACAACGAGGCGCTTCGAAGAACGGCACCCACTCGCCAGAGCGCTTCATTCGGACCGCGTACTATTGTGAAAGCTGGGCGTGTTCGTTGTAAAACCTGCTGAGAAAGAGCTAGAGGAAAAGAAAATGGGTAAGGGGCGGGAGGGAGGAAGACAGAATAAACATTTGTGAAAGGATGAGAAGAGAGAGAATGTAGAAAGGAAATGGGCAGAAATCAAAAGTGCAAAGATGGGGAAGGACGAATGCCATAAAAATAGAGACTGATAAGATTGGAATTAAAGGATGAGATGGTAAAAATGAAATAGAAAAGAAAAACGGATAGATGGAAATACAGGGAGAGAGATGAAGAATTGAAAATGAAGTTTTGAAGAAAAGACCAGGAGAGAGGCGCACGAGAGATTCAAATTAAAAGTAAGGAAACAATGTAAAGGTCTTAGAAAGAATCATAAAAATTGAAATTGCAATTTAAGATAAAAAACAATGTCTAAGAGAAAGTATACTCGAGGGAGGAAGAGATGAATGGAGAAAGTAAGAAACGAAGGAACTTACAACATCCCTGTCTTCACAGGCAAACGAAAGAAAGACAGGCATAGATGCACAGAAGTTGAATAATGAATATGCTAAAAAGCACTACCAAATCGTAACATTGAAACAATTGTACGCCTGTTTTGAAATAGAAGGTTCACCATATGTGTGTGAAGCATCCGCTGCAATATTTGCCGTCCAATTTCCCGAAACCAGCACAACCAAAAATAATAATGTTCTTTCAGCAGGATCAACTAAAAACTGCTGTTTGTAATGTGGTTAAAATGTTTAACGTCCACTTCTTTCCGCAAACAATTTGTTTGATGTGAAACACGCAACAGAAAATTTAGACAGAAATGTTAATTGAAATGCGTATGGCAGGTGCGATTCGAACCATTTCTTTGTCTTTGGGAAACGGGTGTATTTTAATTGGATTTAATTTCGAGAGATCCGCAGGAACGTTACACTTCGTAATATATTTCATTCTAAGTTCCCCTTCATTGCGAATTGGAGATAGCGCTGCTACATTTCTACAACTATCTTTAATGAGAGCACACTCACAACGTGTCCCTGGTTCGTAAGAGAAGTGACACATCTCAATATCGATATTTTTTAAGAGAAAAAATGTTTTGGAATTTTAGAAGCAAACATTTGATAAAGAGAATTCACAAGTCATGCTAGATAGAGAGTAAAATACTTCTTCTTTGGAAGCGAAATAACTGCAAAATGATAAATTTTCAGAGATGTCCCAATTATCGGGCATTAGATAATTGTAAAAGAAACATGAATAAGTATAGTAAGTGAATACGTTTCGTACTTAGGCGAATTTTACTTCAGAAATCCTATAAAAATGAATTTTGAAAGAGGATATCGATTAATTTATTCGGCTGCACAATAATTCCACATTCAACTGAATTTCAATGAATTTTAACAATTTTAATATCACGTGGCAGATATATTCATTTTAATCGAACACAATCTACATTCTATATTATACGAAGTATATAACAAAATGTAATATCTTCGAACTGGAATACCAGCGATACGTATCCAATGACTGACAATAAAGTAATAATGAAAAAGTAATATTTTAATAGAATTGACACAATTTTCAGGTGGCATACAAGTAAAAGAGCAGCTTACATATGTCAGCCAGTTGAAATATGTGAGGAATGCTACCTCCTCCCCTCCCTCACCGAAAAAAATGAGCGACACAGTACGACATTATTCGTGCAATATTGGGTGTACTACAAAGAGAGGACTTATAAATGAAGTCTAATGTCCAATACTCGATTGTTACGGACTTGTTGTTCGGCTCTCGTTTGTATTCTGTCGATCGATACTTTAATGATTAATATTCCATAAAGGGAAAGGGCTCATAAAACCCCGTGTGCAGCAAAGCATGTTCGGAATTTGACAGGTGACACTACTGCTGGGGTTCAGACTCACGGCCGGGTTGGGGTACAAAGTAAAGCGTCAGTAGCCGCGGCGCGACGTCCATCATGACATTTTTCAAGCGGTCGCTGCGCCAGCGAAGGTGGAATGTTTCGCGTGCTCCACGCGTCACGTGACTCCCTTTCCGGCCTGCTCGGGGACGACCAGCAACTTCCTAAATACGTGGAGGAACGCGAGGCACGAAGG
>BOPP01000098.1:4240375-4257628 GCA_017312745.1 Gryllus bimaculatus
ACGAGGTTAAAGTGCAAGTGGATTACGCCGCCAGGCGAGATGAAGCGCCAGCGACGAACAGAGAGGGGTGGAAGACAGAGGGGGAGCGGAAGAGGCCGGCAAACTGAGGGGGAGGGAGAGGGGGAGGTCGTCGAAATTTGGCCGATGGTTCAATGACATTACCGCGCTGCATGTGCGCCGATCTCAAAAGGCCCAGGGCTCAGCAACAATAAGCAGATCGCATTTCGCGCGACGAGCGACCCTGTATCGCAAGGGTCAGCGTGGTCGCATTCCACTCCCGGGGCCAGGGGCTCAAATCCCAGAAGGCGGAGGAGAGATGACGAAACGATGCCCTGGCGTCCAGTTAAATGCAGATTCTGAATCTACGACCCGCTCTGGAGAGTTCAGGACCAGAGTCGTCGGTTGAATTTTCTTTCGAGAGCGCTCGACATCACGCGTATTACAGTTTTACGTGACGAAGGCATATTATTTGGCAAAGTTGCACAACGCTTTCAAGATAATGCGTTAAATTTTCTTCGAAATGAAATGTGAAGTATTGTACAATATACATATGGTACTTATTTAGAATATAGATAAGTGTACAGTTGGTTCACTCAACATTTCTTATTCAAACGAATTGAGTACGAACTGGTTCTACACAATCCGAAGGAATTTTTTTAGAGGGACTATAATTAATAGATTGAAGTTTCCGGTCACATATATAGACATCAGTTGTTATAGAGTGGTGATTATTATTTCCCTGGAAATGGCGGTGATTCCTTCCTGCTGGATAGATGGGACTTAAGAGCATGTCATAAAGCTCGCTACGACGATTCGGAGGATGCTTAATGAAAGGCACATCCCAACAAGCAGATTATAAGGAAACTAAGTACGATAATGACCTCAAGTTTGAAACATTGTCTACAATTTTAAAGCGAGTTGACTGAGAGCTAATCAAAGTAATTTCCTCGAGATCGTTTCGAATAATAAATGTCCAGTCTATAAATGTGGAAAAGAATGAATTTCTGTTCTGAGAATACTGTACACTAAATAACCAAGAGCAAGAGCATGCTTGTTGCTCAATTGACCTTGATTGTTTCTGCTGATATCTATTCACATGCTATTCGCACTGAACATTGAAATGCGCATTCCAAGAGACATTTCAGAGCGCCTTTTTTTCCACATTTATTGTTCATATTTTCGTTATACATCATAGAAGAAACCGAAAAATTTTCATAGCAGCATCTAAGGAAGAAGGTTATAATTTCTTGCCATTTCAAAAACACAAAGACAAATCATAGACTCAGCAGCGGGCGAGTTCATGAGACTGAACAATATTTTTTATTGGAGAAGCAACGAAATTATAGAGGAATCATAGAAATATCATGGAAATATATTTATTCTATACACAGTTATTAATTTTGTCCTCCTAGATCATCAAATTTATATGCGCCCTCGAGCGTTCTCTAGCTAACATAGGCGCTTGTCGCTTGCACGTGTTTACCCTAGAGCAAACCCAACCCTATAAATAAGGAGTGTTTAAATTCGTATATTGTCGATTATCTAGAGAAATTCTGTCTCCTTTACCGCCCTCCTGCGAAGACTGATGCACCCCAGCTGCCCGGGACAGTCGTGCACACCCTCGACCTCATTCCTTTACACAAAAGCATTCAAGCCTATTCCCATTAGTCACGTGTAGGGCGGGAAGTATTCTATTCCCCGTCGTTTTCGTCCTTTCAACACCACGCGCCAGAAACATCTGGTATCTATTTGTTTCATCTGGTTTTCTGAATACGTATGATGAATGTCACATCACAATACATGCATATGTACACATTCACACATTATACATTCATATCACACACACATGTATATCTTATTTGTCTTCTTCCATTTAATGACGCACAGAAAAAAATCCTACGTTTTTCTAGAAACATGAGTGCTGTCTGTGAAAAGTTACTGCTTCTGATGATTTTTTCGTAACGTATTAAAAGTATTGGCGACTTCTGATAGTAAACGAGAATAATTTATTTCTAGGTTAATCCAATTTATTTGAAGTATGTCACCGTTTTGTAAAATGCAAGTGAAAGTAGTGAAAGTCGATGTAGAATAACAGAATAGAAAATGAACAATGTGCACAGGGCTCAAATAATACGCACGTACATAAGTTTAATTATAAATAACATTAAGTGGATTAAAAGCGAAGCGTAATTTGACGTGCGTTCTCGCAGGCAGCCATTGATTTGTAATGAGATTAACTGAATGTCTAATTAACTCTAATTATTGTGCTTTATAGATCGGTTTTAAGTTCGGCAATATATTCAGAATATAGGGAAAGGACAGTCTTTGAATATGGAACATATATCGACGTTATAAAAAATAAATGCGGATAAATATGTAGCTGTGACAAACACCCGAAAACAACTGGAATGTCTCGTCAACAAGTTTCAAAGTATTGATGAAAATTATAATGGCACACAAGCAGATTTTGCAACTGATGTAACATGGTACGCAAATGAAGCACCAGCATCCATAAAATAAGTTAACTAGCGTACCAGTTCGAGAACTCTCGCATGCTTAACACCATTCTATTTTCCTATCTTTCCATTTCCGTAGTGAGGGGGAAAATTACTAACGAATGTGTTCATATGTTAAAAAACGTATTAAGGAAACTTCCCATGTCCTTACTGGATATCTAATAAAATAAAAAACAATACAATTGATATTTGAATCATATTTTCAATACATGCCTTTTTAGACTTATAGACAGATATTCTTGAAACAATTTACAACACTTCCTTAAAAACGTTTGGTACTGTCAATCTTCCTTGTCAGTTTACTTTTCACTTTCCTTGATGGCCACAAAAATACTTATATGAAAGCGTTTTACTCTTGAGAAAGTTACGTAAAACTGTTCAAGTGAAAATACAGGATGGGGAAACTACAATACTTCTTTGCAATGTTTGAAATTGAAAAGCAATGAAGTAACGAGCAACGCCGAACCAGTAAAAGTGTAATAGGATGTTCAATGAGATCTCATCCCGAAGACTACGGTGTGAGGAGCGTTTCTCTGAGGTAATTGGCTTCAAAATTCCTTATTTTAACACCATATATCGCATTGGTTTGAAGTTAGATTTCAACAAAACTGTTTAGTGTTGGAGGTTGCATTTGACATGAATATTTAGCTAATTTTTTTTCAACATATCCTGCATATTTTTAAAGTTGATGTGCAATTTCTCAAAGCTTCTCTAAATATCTTTCTTTAGAGACTTCATTTATAAAGATCAGTTGCGAGCGAAAGCCGCAAAACTCATGTATATTAGTACTGAAGTAATATAAGAGAAGATTCGTTTTCTAAACAAGTAATTATTGTAACCTACATAAGTTTATATATTTAAATAAAACATTGGTTAATAACTGATTGTTACGTGTCTGGACTTCACTAAATTTAAAATATTTTTGCACGAGTGAAAAAGAGACATAGAGGCATCCGTGCAAACCTTTTGGATAAATTCATGAAGATACCCGTGACTACCCAGTGCTTCGAGGTGCAATGCAGTCACAGGATACTACAGAAGGAAATTCGCCAGACAGGTTCTATTATTACGTTTAAAAAAGTATTTTTTTTTACTGACAGCTAAATGGCGACCTCCACAACCTTCTGGCAAGTGAGGAAGATAAATTGATGTAGTTACGGGGATAGAAAGTGATTTGTCACGGAGGGGTGTAAGTTGACGTAACCACTCTCATCTCAGCGCATGGTTAGATAATACAACTAGTAAATCGGTGGAACATGGAAATGGTAAATTAAAAACATAAAAGGAATACAGTATCCTACAAGAAAATATTACTTCATAATTGCTAAATTCCAAGCATATAACACCGCTTAGTGCTTAAATAGTATTGTTAACATTAATAAACTATCTGCGATAATCATTGTATATTATTGAAAGACTACCACGGTACATTATACATTCGTGCATTACTCTCACATTTTTTCCATATATGCGATCTTTATGAACACATCTATGACATTATTTTTTGTAATTACATAGGTTGGATGAAAAGTAATGAGAATATTGCTGTAACATAAAGCCGGTGAGTAGGAGTGCTGCCAATTCTCGAGACAAAAGAATTATTATTAGACGAGTGTGTGCAGCGAGCGGAAAAAATACTCTGTCAGTCTACTGCAGTGTGTAAATCGTTAAACTTCATAGCAATAGTGAAAGCTCCCTAATGTCATGTTTACACGACAAAACGAACAATTCCAGTATACCAGATCCAGGATATTGTAACACGTTCCCTTTTACAGTATCATGGATCTGGAAAACTGCGACAGTCCTTTTTTTCTTGTACACAGGTATAGCAACCTCTGAGGCTCAAAATTAAAGTGGTACGAGGCGGGAATAAATAAGAATGTTTACGTATCAGTAACTTTTAATTCATTCAAGTCTCCTTAGATTAATTTAAACGTACTGCTCTTAGATTTTCTATTAAAAAAGAACATAGTCTGTTACTATATCTTTTAAAGATATGTTCTAAAGATAAGATTCATTCTAAATTCATTCTTATTTATATATTAAAATTATTACATATCTTCAAATATAGCTTTTTGTAAGTCGCTGAGTTTGACCGAGCTACTAAGGCGATTTCAAAATACATTTTACCAACTTCTAAGGAATGGAGAGGTCGACGTTGTTCATTTTCTGCCAATGAAATTTGCACTGAAGAGTGAGTGAAATTTTATTTGTCGAAGACACATGTGGAATTTGCCCCGTATTTGGTAGAAAACACAGTATGCATTGGTATTTGGCAGGTCACGTTTTGACGCAGAGAGTTTGATGTATCTGGCCTACGCCATGAACTCGGCTCTGTGCTGATGTCCTACACAGAATTGCCAGGAAATGATCCAATAACTTGGCGCAAGTCAAATGCTAATGTATTCGCCAACGTTTTCATCGTTAGACAATGGACTTTCGAAGAACTGGAAGAAAATTTCCTTCGCAAAACTGCAGTACCTTTTAGTACCTTGATGAAGATAAATAAATATGACACCTTACAAAACTGAAGCACACAAGCAATTAGAGAAAGTGTTGCTTTAAATGAACTCCCAGCTGTGCCCTTCCTTCAACACGTATACGGATCTCGTCCTTGGCACCGTCCTCGTGCACTTTATCTTCCTCGTCAGCTTCACCGACCTCGTCAACGTCGACGTCACTCTCAATATTTCCGCCCTAGTGATCGTCCTTGACGCATCTCCACCATCACATCTGACATTCCGGCTCTGTATCTCCTCGAACTTGATGTATTAAATCATAATGATTTGCCCCCAAGAAAACAAATATTTTGCAAAAAACAGTCGCTCCATAAGGATGTGTTGGCGCCGGGCAGCGTGGGGTTACTGGAAGCGTTCCGTGGCGTTGGTCGCAAGAGGACTGGCACTGCCCTCTCGGGCCGGTTAACACGAAATCGACGAACGTAATCAGCAAAAAGAAACAGAACAACGCGCGGCGTGGGCGAATGAAAAATGGGCCCGAAGGGCCGACTGCTCGGTGTAGGGCAGCATGCGGCGGCTGCCCCGGGTCGACGAAACCTGGTTGGGGGTGGCGGTGAAGGCGGCCGGGCAGCTGATAGCAACTACGATAGGGAAAGCGCAGGGTGTCGATTTGGCCCTCACCAACACACCCTCTTCGTCTGCACGGTCCTCGTCTCCGCCCGTCCTCGTCTCCGCCCGTCATCGTCTCCGCCCGTCCTCGTCTCCGCCCGTCCTCGTCTCCGCCCGTCCTCGTCTCCGCCCGTCCACATCTCTGCCCGTCCTCGTCTCCGCCCGTCCTCGTTTCCGCCCACTCTCACCTCCGCCCACTATTGTCTCTGCCCGTCCTCGTTTCTGTCCGTCCGAGTCTCCACCATCTCGCGTCTTTGTCCACCCGTTTTACCCACAAGTCAGCTTTCCTTATTTTCAGGTCACATTTTAAATTTGCACAGTTGTGTCAAATCGAGATTCTGTAATAAATCGATGAAATGTATATGTACCCGAATCTTAAGAGCCTCTCACCATTACAAATAAATTATTAATAAATAACATGGAAAATCCGATTTAATTACCGGAGTCAGTAATGACATGAGGTAAAAGTCGTGCCATGAAAAGGAGGTAAATTTGCGCAACCACTTGTTCACTGCGTATACACAGTGTATCTCGCTAGAAGTAAGAAGAAATAAAGTATAAACCTAACCGACAATGCAAGCAGGAACAAATACTGAATCACTTTCACGAAAAATATAAATAGACCATGTGGTTAAAAGTATCCGGAAACGTCCAAATTGGTGTTAAGATGTGAACGTGTTTTTCGTGGAGGGGGCCTTGTAAATTTAGATAATGAACCGACTGTGCCGACTTCCAGGTAGAATCCGTTGTTTGTTCCTTTGGCGCCTCAACCGTTGACGAAATTCCCCGTTGGCTTGATTTTGGTCGTCACTTTCACCACAAAATAACACCTTTCAAGTATGCAAGTTTGTTGACTTTGACTTGTTGACAGTATCGCTCATTTCGACAAGTATTCTGTGGAGTTATGTTTTGAAAAGAATGGCGAGGGCTCTGCTTCGTTCGACACTCACCGGTAGACTGACTTTCCGTTTTTGTTTTGTCCCGGAGCGCGGGAACTTTGGCGACGCCGCTCAGCTTGTCCGCATGAGCGTTAGACTTTCTATATTAAAATGAGCGTTTTTTGTAACACCCACGACCACGAAACACACAAATATGACTAAGAAACTTGCTCACATTTTGATCACTTTCCGAGCATTCTTGCTCATTGTGCAGCGCTATATCTGGCGCTTTGGGCGGCAGCCGTCTCCACCCCACGCAGCCCCTCCCCGTCCAATAGAGCGCCCAGCCACCCACGCCGGTCGCCCTCGCCATTACGTCGACTTCCCCGGCTTGTTCGCCGCCCTCTTATCGCCGAGGCAGATCTCTACGCCTTCTCTGGTTCCTCTGTCTGGCTCTGCTGGGCCTTGTGCCCGTGACGCCCGCTTGAAAAGGGTCGTTTTGGTAGGCAGGGCTAACCTACTTGTTTTTTAATTTGTTTTTCTTCGAGCCCGTTTCCGTCTTTCGGTTCTTCGTTTTCTGTAAAGTCTGGCTTTGATGTAAGTCTGAATTCACTAGCATGTTTGTTGACAACCTTTCAAATCCGGGTTATTTCGATATTTTTAATTATGCTGAAGAGAACTACAAATAAATAGTGTTAAATCTATCTTTTTTCGGCACGTTGTGATTACCACGGTCCTTGGCAAAACGATCAATCATTTTCATAACCAATGCTATTTGACATATTTTTCTCAAATACTCTCCTTCGTCTCTGCCTTCACTTCCAATTCCAATCCTTCACTCGTATTTCATTCCCGAAATAATTTTCCCTCCGAAACCTTCAGCGATTTACATATAATGAAATGAGAATCACAACTGAGGTGACAAAAGTAGACAAATCCAGACTTAATTTTCTGTTACGAAATTATGTAATAAACCCAAGGGAGAAATCTCCTTTTATGCGCAAAGCACGTTCATTCGGTCGTTGGCGTGGACCTGTTGTTTCCGATCGGAAGCCATTTGTGTAAGCTACGATTCCTCAGAGCTTGAATGTTCTCACCCTATGTATATGTGTGTTCAAATTTTCAATACAGCAAGTTCTCGGTAATGAACCAACACGTATAATCATAGTCACAAACACCCAGTTGAAAGTCTTAAGTACGAGATAATATCTGTAGGTCAACGAACACCGAACTATTCCTGTCTTGCACCTGCTGCCTATCCACATCCTTCAGCATTTCATTGCATCCACGTCATCTATCACATCCTCATTAACGTCCTCCCATTTGATCTTCGACGCGTGGCCCCGCTTCACAATACCCCGCTCTGACCGCTCGCCCACTAGATTCCCTTGGACCCGTCTCGCGCCCGCCGCCTGCGCCATCACCACAAACGCCGTCGGCGCCCGAGATGCACAGCCTCCCCCTCCACCATCCCCTTCTTCCCCTCCGCCTCCACCCTCCTCTTCTTCCCCTCGTCTCCCCCTCCCCTCCCATTCTTCCCCTCCGCCTCCACCTCCTTTTCCCCTTCTCACCTCCCACCCTCCCCTTTCTCCCCTCGCCTCCCCACCGGCCAGGCGCGGCCGTGCTTCTCCGCGACGCCAAGCTAATTAGAGCCCGGCCGCCATTCCGGGCCGCTTTTGATTACGCCAAGCTAAGCCCTCCTCCGCCAGCGCCCGCCGTTTGCCACTCCGAGACGCCCCCTCCCGCGGGCCCTCCGCCACGCCCCTGTTCAGCCAGTCTACGCCGCCGTCACCAACGCTCAACCATTGCCGTACCAGCACCAGCGTTATCCCCATCCTAAGTCTCTACCTCTTTGCTCATTATCGCAATCACTATCTACCCTCATTCTCTAGCACGCCCCAGTTCAGACATTGCTTGTCACCGTCGCCAATGCCCATCCACTGTCACCCCGACATCCGCGTTTTTCTTCATCCACAGTCTGAACCGCATTGCCCATCATGGCTAAAACCATCCACCCTCACGGTCTACCACGCCCCTGTTCGGCCAGTTTACGCCGCCATCACCAACGCTCAGCCATTGCAGTACCAACACCACTGTTCTCCTCAACCTCTACCTCTTTGCTCATTATCGCAATCACTATCCACCCTCATTCTCTAGCACGCCCCAGTTCAGAGAGCTCATGTCATCGTTGCCAATGCTTCGCAATTGCCACCCCGACACCCGCGTTTTTCTTCATCCACAGTCTTAACCTCATCGTATCGTTAACACCTTCCACCCTCACCCTCCGCCACGCCTCTGTTCAGACAGTTTCCACTACTGTCACCAATGCTCAGCTACTGTCATCCCCACCACCGTTATCCTCATCCTAAATCTTAACCTCTGCGTTCAATATCGTTATCACTATCCATTCTCATTCTCAACCACCCCCAAGTTCAGACAGTTCATGCCACCGTCGCCAATGCTCATCCACTGGCATCCCCACGCCCGTTTTCACCTTCATCCACAGTCTTACCCTCATTGCCATCATCGCTATCAGCAGCCACACTCACCCTCTACCACACCCCTGTTCAAAGCGTTCACGCCACTGTCACCAATCCTCCGCCCTTGCCATTCCCCACACCAACGTTATCTTCTTTCAGAGTCTTAACCTCCTTGCCCAATGTGACTATCTTTTCTTGCCTTCCGTGCCTCTTTTTCTTGCTCTTTCTACCTCGGCACTCGCGTTCAGCCACTCTCTCCGGTGCCACAGTTCGGTCATCGCTATCTCCATTCGCCTGCCGTCTCTAAACGCTTCCTCCCCTGATGCATCTCCCTTCCTTCCTTAATTCACTGTGGGGACCGAAGGCACCGCTCAGACATCACCAGCGGTATGCCCACCCCATTTTCATCAGCACTCGCAACTTCTCTTTTTTCTTGCCCTTCCAACCTCGCCACTACCTCCAGTGCCATCCTCCGGCCATCGTTATCACAAGCTACTTACCGAGCCGTATCTCTCTACTTTTCCTGAGCTCTGCCACGCCCTCCAATCCATTCCCATGAGGCCCCAGCCACCGCTCAGCCATCACCAGCGGTATCTCACCGCATTCCCCACCTTATTCGTATCATTTTTACTATCAGTTCATACCCTTCAGCTACTCTGGTCACACTCCCACGGATGCCATCCCCATCCCACCACTCCACGCCATCCCATTTCATTCTCGTCCTCACGCCTACCCCGTTCAACCTTCCTCAGGCCATCATCATAGTCATCTCCATCCACTTTCATACTTATCTTCATTTTTGTCATCCACCTGCTGCCAAGGGCTTGTCCATCTTTTTTCGAGCCGTATCACAGGCATTGCCTTCATCTTCCCATCCAACCCTCCATATCTTTGCCAGTTACGCCTACAACTCAGCCACTCCCGCACCATCGCCATTCCCTCTCCACCCCCATCCCATCCGCACTCTCACCCTCTGCTTCCCTTGCCTCGCTCCCGTTCGTCCAGCTCCAGCCGCTGCCGTCGTCGCCGCCTCCACCGCCGCCGGCTAAATATTCATTGCTTTATGGCGGGCGAAAGAAAGAACGCCAGCGCACCTCAGCGCTCTCCGCCCCCGCCTCTTCAACCGGGCGCTCGCGAGCGCAAAGCCGGCGAGTGGTTGTACGCTGTCGGTGCTGAAAATACGTCCGGGCGTTTGTGAAGGGGCGGGTCGCGGGGGGGGGGAGGTGCAAAGAGAAGCAAAGGGTGTCGGTCGAAAGGAGTGGGAGAGAGGGTGGGCGGAGGTTTGCGCTTAACATCGCAAAAATGATGGAGCGGCGCCCGGAGGTTGCTATAGAAACGAGCGCTGTGTTTCGAGATTCTCCTAAGCCGAAGATGTGAGCACCGGTAAAGCTAAAATCTGCTTAACGACTGGCACAAAACTGAAAATACATTGTATTTTCTCTTTGCGCTTTTTTGTCGCCTTTCACTTCTTTTTTTGCCTTATTTGTCGCGTGTATGGGGATATATCTGTCAATCGAGGGGAAATAGTGCGTTTCGTGCTGGGAGCGGCAGGGGAGGCTTGGAAATTGGAGGAGCCACTGAATCTACTGATCCGCCAGGACGCGCGCGTAATGTTACCGGGCCATCCGAGGGCGTGAAACAGAGCGTAAAGTTTTTTTCTCAAAACTACCTTATTGCCTGCCGTGAATAATGAATCGCATTGATCGGAAGAGTGGAATTTCTATAATCGCTTAAAAATGAGGAAGATTTACCCACTTCACCTTCAAGAAGAGCAAAGTAACTGTTTACATATCATCGAAATATGCTCCTCCCAATTTCGTCAACAGGAAATTTAAAAGAAACGGAATATCAGGTTATTGTGAAAATCTTAAAAATAGTAAGAATATAGGCGAAAGTGGATTTTAATTTTATCAACGCTTATGCAATTTCGTAGTAAATAACTTTTCATTTGTTTCAATAGAACAATTAAGTCGAAAGTATTTCCAGCTCAAATTTCAAAATTATTTCCGAATCACCCCTTTCGGCAACATCTTTATAAGTATGGATTCAATAGTTTCATTTTAATCTCGTAACGTTGAATACTTTTATTGGCGACGCTCCAATCAAACGATAAACTTACAGTGTAAAATCATGGTTTGCAGAAAAAGGCTTGGATAGATATAGAACACTTTGGGCCAGTTATCGAAATGGAAGCACGACTGAGGTGTCTGCTTTCGAGTTCCAAAATCATCGATATTAACACTCTTTTCATATACACGAAACAAAGACGTTTAAGTGGACTGTTGACTCTACGCAAAGCCTGGGCAACACCGGATGATGCAGCTTGTTCACCCAATAAAAAGAACACACTGCTTCGTCCCGTAATACCGCGTGAAGTTGTGCAAAGGGGGAAAGCGATATTCTGTTCACTGCGACGCCAAAAGGAATCTGCGGATCGTCAAGCAACTTTTCCCATATCAAGAATTTTTAAAGACAATAAAGTGTGGTTCAAATCTCTACTGCTAAAACACTAGTAGAAATGGAGCACTTAAAAATATATTAACAAAAAGCATTCAATTCAGAGTTCGTACAGAAGGGGTAACGTATTCAAGAATAAGAAAATAAAATGTTTTTTACAAAGTTCTGAAACGAAATTTCTAAGATTTTTGGCAGGATTTAGATTGATCGATCACGAACAAGTAGAGAAATACTAAACCAATTGAACATTCTACATATACTACGACTATACTTAAGACTATTGCGGATGTTAGATCACAGTTCACATTGCAACAAAATACTGCTGTATTAACTTTATAACTACATAAAATATATAACAATGAATTTGCAAATATCTCCTATACACAATTAATGCGGAGAAAACTATACGTGAACGTAAGTCAAATTGCCATAATTACCTTGCGTGTCATAATTTATCTCTCCTAAATTAATTTGTTCTTGTCTAATTGAAAACCTTTTCTTTAGAATCTGTGCACAAACGAACCATCTTAAGCGCACAATTAATTCGTAAGAAATAGTATATTGCGAAACGAATTGATAATATTATGTTTTATTCCGTAACCACATGTTTTAAATACGAGCGACGTTAGGAGCCGGTTTTCGAATTGTACAAGCGCAATAAAATTACGTATCTCAAGGATTCCTCCTCTACTTTAAAAAATACAAATCATTATTACGAAAAGCCATACGGCAGGCTAAAATCATGAAACATGACCAGGATATTTTGAAGTCAAATAATAAAACAAAACCAATGTGGAATATAGTAAAACATTCGACCAAATCAAGATCAAATCTTGTAGAGAATGTTATTTTAAAAAATAACGATAAAAATTTTAACGATCCGGCAACAATGGCTAGTCTCTTTAACCAATACTTTCCCACAATTGCTGCCGAGATCAGTAAGGGTCTTCAGCCACAAAGTTCAGCATCCGACGTTTCCACAAAACTTTTAGGCACAATGTTTGTTTCCGAAACTTCTTTCTATGAACTTATCAAAATAATCGGCAGACTAAAAAATAAATATTCGGCCGGTTTAGATGAATTTACGAATTCTTTGTTAAAGGTTTGCGCGCCTGCCATTATACACCCGTTAACTCACATATTTAATGTATCTATGCACAGGAATTTTTCCAGATATTTTTAAAACAGCTAAGATGAAGCCGCTTGCCTAAAAAGGCAACAAAAATGAAATTCAAAATGATCGGCTAATTTATCTTTTGTTGGTTGTTTCAAAATATTAAAGAGACTTTTTTACGTAAGTATGGAAACATTTCTTAGTAAACACGACGCGATTTCAGATTGCCAGCATGGGTTTCGAAAATCAAATTCTAGGGAAATAGCCATATTTTCTTTTCTTAAAGATGTCGCGTCATCCATGGATTGAAACGAAGTACCTATTGAAATATTTTTTGATCTTTCAAAAGCTTTTGACGTCATTGATCATAACAGTTTACTCTCAAAATTACCTTCGTATGCAATTCGTTGTCTTGCTCTAGATTGGTTATGTTCGTACCGTAAACAACGATCTCAGAGGGTATGTATACCTTACTGGAATAATAGAACATTATGTACACACCCTTCTGATTCTTTGCCAATTGCATGTGAAGTCCCACAGGGATCGCTTTTAGGCCCTATTCTCTTTCTACTATACGTAAACGATAAGTTCACTACAAACGATCTGTATACGCTATTTGTGTATTACAACATTATAAAATTATTGTAAGGGATCAATGATTACTGAAACTGGAACTTGATACATACGTGGTACATTAGGTACATGCTTGACTAATGCTCGTCGATAAATAACGTCTGGTGTTTGATTGTCAATTATTACATGTTCATATGTGTGGCCGTTTAGATACGGAGTGAATGGCGCAATATTCCATGCAGAACCTCTCTCAAACGTCACGTTGCATGGCGTTCATCTAGTGTCTCTGAAAAGTACATTGAATAATGAGAGGGTAATAAGATCGAAATCACCAAAACAAGCCTCTGTTGTGGAGAGACGTTGGATGCAGGGGAACCTTCCAAAACTGTCACTACAAATGAAAGAAGTTTCTACAAATTCTGTGTTCTTTTCAACCAATGTTCCAAATTGTATGTGTAATTTGTATTAATTAATTCGTGCTTCTAAATTATGTGTAGTTTAATTTTTCTTAGTTCCTGTAATGTAATGTACTGTTTTTTCTTTCCTCCTTGTGTTTTTTTGTTAATAAAAACGCCGAACGACCTGCAATTTCTTAATGGCGTATGTTATTTTATGGAACAAGATTCATAATCCTCCACTGTCTGTGCGATTTTCGGAGTCATAAAAATTGTTTATAAAGTTGGCATTAAAAAATATTTCCATTTACAATGTATTCTTGATGAATGGAATGCATAGAATAGAAAACTGAAAGAAGGGTGATTCCTCCGTGAATAATAAGTTCCGTACTGTTCTATTTTTATATAAGTTGATTTCCAAGGATTATATAAAATGTCAACAAAACTATTAAGATTTTCCAGTGTAAAAAGTAACGGCATTCACTTCCCTGGGCTATAATACGGTAATCCAAAGAAGTGCATGCGGTGATAATTACTTCCAGAGCATTTTGTGAACCACGGGGAGAAAAGGTCACAATTTAACCTCTCAGTCTTTCTTAATCAGTTTATATACATCGGGTTACACGAAAATAGAGGGAATTTTAAATATTGAAAGTACAAATTTCTTCGCCAGCTGTCCCTTTAAATACCAGTTCTAAAACCGATCGTTATCGTGAGTCATAAATTCCACATTCAACATTGTCAACAGCATTATCACAATCAACCCTTCGTGTCTTATCTTATTTTCGAAGGCAAATGCACGGTTAATTCTGTAATTAATATTCTGTTTATTAAACTTTTGTTTGTACTAAGATATTTACATCATCAGAAAAATAAAAGTTATGTTTATTTAAGTAAAATAAATCCATAATTATTCGAATAATTTTATATTACAGGGACGGATCCAGAGAAAAACCGCGGGGGAGTCGGATTAATTTAGCAGAAGAGATTAGAATGTATATACAGATATGTCCACTTAATTTTAATCTAGTATTAACGTGTTATTTTTTTTTCAATAATATAGAGGCATGCTACACACCTCAAAGGATTATCCTCTAGGTGAATTACCCTAACAAAAATATTTAAAGCACATTTTTCATAACATACTAACTACACGCAAAATTTAGACGTCTGGATTTCAATGGAACAACAGCTAATTAGCCCACCATCCTGCTATAAAGAAAGTCTCGGTGACAAAATAACACGGCAGTATCG
Organism: Gryllus bimaculatus; assembly: GCA_017312745.1. NCBI lineage: Eukaryota > Metazoa > Arthropoda > Insecta > Orthoptera > Gryllidae > Gryllus > Gryllus bimaculatus. Next base: position 4,255,171 of record BOPP01000098.1, read on the forward strand.
GTTACAGCACTGCGGACCTTTACACTTTGTCTAGAAAATATGTTGAATGTAGGTCGAGAGAACGTTTTTTTAACCGCTTTATTTCGGCACTGAATTGGCCACTATAAGAGGCGAGTTTTCAATCTCTTGCTTGCACCACGGCCGAAATGTGAATGATTTTGGAGTCGAGGGATTTGTTAGTGATTGTATGGTAGCAGTTTGTCTTAATTGACAGTCCTCCATTAATTACTTGGAAGTTTCAAGAGTAATCAAATTATGTTTGCGTAATTAATTAGCAATTAAATCATCGTACAAGATGGCACATTTGTTTTTGTGGTAACCGACTCTGGTTATCCCAGCTTAAGTCTTAAATAATAGTTAACCATTAATTACTCGGAACTTTGATCAGCAATTAAATTATTTTTCGCAATTAATTAGCAATAAACTCATTCTGGATGATGGCATAGTTGTTTCAACAGTAGTGCCATCTTAAGAGAAGTTCTCTCCCTCGGCACGCCAAAAGGCGAGTCCACTATCCGCCCCCCCTCCCCCCCCGTTTCGCCGGTGCTACTCACCCGTCGATGAGCGGCACCTCGGCGAGGATCTGGCGCGCCACCTCGAGGCGCTCGTGCATGGAGGTGACACTCTCCACGCGGAAGCCCGCCGTCAGCCGGCCGGCCTCGCGCGTCAGCAGCGTGAGCAGCAGCAGCGCCGCGTGCAGCACGCCGCGCCCGCCGCCCCGCCCGCCGCACATGAGGCGCAGCGGCGCCAGGGCCGCCAGCGCGCCCAGCGCCAACGCTAGCGCCGCCAGCGCCAACGCGCTCCGCGCCCCGCGACGGCGCTCGAGCTAGCGGCGGAGGAGAACGCTAGTGCGCGCTGCTGCTGCTGCCCCTGCACGCACACAGAACAAGAGGACGTGTTACTTTTTGTATCTCTTAACATATTTCTAGACTGTTAGAGGAAAAAGGTATCGTTTACATATAATCACTTCTGTCCTATTTTTTACTTTATCGCTTCGGAATATAGAGATGCTGCGCGACAAAACGGCGAATTTTCGGCAGAAAAACTCTTATTACAGGGCCCTGGTAACGTAAAAGAGAATAAATCCAGTTGCTAAATTTAGAAAAAAGTGTAACTCTAACATGTAGTGTAGCCACAATTCATATTTTTGGATCCTTGATACCGAAAAATCGAATGACGGCAAACGTCTGTCTTTCCGTCAGTCAGTCCGGTTGAGAACAAAGGTCGCCGTTAAACCGTTCAGCTGATTTTCTCCAAAATTGTTACTCCGCAATCGATCTGGCTGATGTCGCGGCCCCTTCAATTTAAAACCGATATTTCAATTTTGGGGGTATTTTACATGAAGCCCCCGGGAAAATTTTAAATAAAAAAATGTCTCCATCGATTGTGATAAAATTGTCGTTGAATATTTTTAAAGACGTTTAAAATAATGGTGCATGTCACTTACTTGTTAAAAACTTGAATTTTTCGAAAATTCCAAAGTTTAAAATTTTTTCGTAGTCTTCCTTCAACTAAAATATTAAAGATACGGATTTTTTCTTAATAATATCTTTAAGATATTAAAGATAGATTTTGAAATTAGGTCATGTGCAATTTTTCGAAAATATGAGTTTTTTGTGTGAATTTTGCGTGAAAATACAGGCGAGGAAGTACGTGCACCACGAGGTTTAGCACCACTAGTTTGATTCAAAAGTAATTAACATTCAATGAAAAATACCACATTACATTGAAAATTGTATTGCTAACCATATAATAATATTTATATACAACGTTTCGTGTGAACTTTTCAACCAATATTCAGGTATCTGAATTTTTTAACGTTTTAACCTTCTTACAATTGTTAATAACAATTTAACATTAAAATCTAAAAGCTAACATTTCCAAATTTTGCGGATAAAAACATTTGGAAGCTTACCCATATTATGTGATGTATGTACACTATTTTAGTCTGAAATGCATCTTGGATAATTGCTCGTGTTAACATTTACTTGTAATATTTGTTACAAACTGTCACCTCCCGAGTACCCATGATGATACCTTTTATCATGGTAAGTATTTGCTTTGGCCTCAGACCAAAATCGCGGCGCGACCGAATTAGTACCGACGGTGGTAAGCTAGAAAGGGCGCGGTCTGCGCCATCTATTAGTGATGGATTATTAGGATATATTAGGAATGTGGTTAGGGGTGGCATTTTCCTCGTGTCTTATTGTTTTATATTTTAATGCGAACATAACATTATCTTAACATGAGTCATTTTTGTGTTGTCCATCATTGTATTCTTGGTATGTCTCAACTTTTTATTTGTTGGGAAGAGGGGAACAGATGAATTGTTTGCAGATCCGGCCAGAAGGTTCTCAAGATTTATTTTTGCATTTCTTAACTCACGGATCTCACACCTAATAGATTCGCAAATAGCACTTTACGCTGACGACACTGCACTTTTTTCCAAACATGGGGA
>BOPP01000098.1:4258400-4275574 GCA_017312745.1 Gryllus bimaculatus
AAGTTATGTATGATTGTATTCACAACCCTGAAAAACATGTATGTTGAACAGGTAGACAATAAATTAATTAAAAAAAACTCACGGATCTAGCGGTGACCCCGCGAACTATTTTCGTACGCACCATGCTGTGATGACAGCTAACTCTGACGCTGTTTACAGTATGCAGTGAAGGGCTTGAATCACCAGAAGGGAAAAGAGGCGCATTGTCAGCGTTGGCACCCCGTAAGATAATTATCGTTTTATAGGATTATTTTATTGTGTGTAGCATTTAAGACGTTACTAATGTAATCATCCTTTCGAATTTGAATTAAATTCATTCCTTCGATCGATGCAATTCCCTTCGATTTGATCCCGCCGATTTGTCGAATAATGTCAACTACAAATTTTTATATACTAATTAATTCTACTAGAATGAAACAGCATGTTGTAAAATAGGAGCTTGCAACTGTACTAATTTTCTTTAATAACCCGCCTGATAATTAACTGAAAGAATGTTCTCTTCAGATAACTCATCTGGGAGCGGTTAGATTAGGTTCTCCAACGCGTTATTATGGAGTGGGTAGAGGCAGTATCCCGATTTTTAATATGAAAACACTTTTTAAACAATTTAAATTGTCGGCGACGCTACATTCAGCTTGTGTCAACTCAATGGAACCAGGAACGAAAAGACACCCTTAACGGTTGGAGTCAGGTATGAACAATTCAAACAAACTAGTAGCCTGCAAACGAAACTTCTCTGTCTTCGTGCTATATTAGTCGTTCATATTGTTGAAGTGGTACAACAGCAAACACTTTCTACCATTATTTCTAAATTTGCAATTTTCAAAAAATCAGAGAGTTCAACGAAAATGACACTAATGCCATTCTTTTCAATATCCTTTATTTTACCTGCAGAAAATATTTAAAGAAAAAATTGGAGTGATTTATGAGAGGAAAATGTTATTTTTTTTAAATTGCATATATTTTGCATCAACTTACGGGAAAATACTCGAATAGTTTTAAAAAATTAACGTGAACCTATTGAAAGTCTGGTCTTTAAGGCACAGTTTTTATTAAGAAAAATCTCTATCTTCAATATTACAGTTGTAGGAAAACGGCTAAAAAATGCACTTCTCTCATTTTACAAAATCTGGGATTTCAACGAGGATGAGACCTACATCATTCTCTGAAGTGTCCTTTACGCTACCCGAGGACAAAGTTTGTCCAATAATTTGGAGTCATTTAAAAAAATTGAAAATGCTTTGAGGCTTCTTGTAAAATAAAAAGCACAAAAATCAAAATATCCGTTTGAAAGTCCCAAAGCCAAGCTCAACCAGATTTATCCAGGAATATTCATTTTGAAGAAAATTGGCTGAATTGTTTAGACGCTAGCGTTGATCACAGACAGATCTTCAAAACGGACGGATAAACAGACAAACGTTTTGCCTTCAATCGATTTTTCGCTATCAAGAACTCACAAAACAAAGATACTGGCTACACCACGTGTTAGAGGACTTTTTCTCTATATTTAGCAACAGGATTTGTCTAGTTTTTCGTTACCAGGGCCCGGTAACAAGTATTAGTGCCAAAAGTTTGCCGTTTTTCTGCGCACGATTACGTAACACTCTCTTCTTATGAAGTACTTTTGCAAGCGCAAGAAAGTAAAATTACTGTTGATCATCCACATAAAATTATTTTACAAAAATCAACAAGATACTCAAGAACGACAAATAAATTACTCTAGTGTAAGACTACAATAAATTAATTAGTTTTACAAAAACAGTCATCGCAAATAATGCAATAAGATACATTGTATATACGAATGCACAGAAGAATAGTTGTTACCGTATCAAGAGTATTAAAAAAAGTTGTTGTTCCGTAACACTACACAAGAAAAGAAAATATTCAATAGCGGGCGGCCTCTTGGAACCTTGCCTGACACTACTTCAGATGTGATGTAAGTAGGCTATGAGAATTTAGTCCGCACGCGCAGTATAATATTTCGTGGTTTAGATCAATCAAATATTTGCGTTTTTCAGTGAACATTGAAACTGTTTTGGTGTGTTTGTATTTCTTTCGAGTTCCTGTCTATCCATCGAAATCATAGATACTTCTGACATGGGCTAAGTTTCCAAGATGTTCAATTTCTACGCGTAATATAATTAATATTACAGATTCGATTTTTTTCTTGCGAGATGTAGTCAAACGACATACACTCTGCGACCAAAAGTATCCGGACACGTCCAAAATGGTGTTATGGTTTGGTCGTGTTTTTCATGGAGGGGGCTTGCACCTCTTGTTGTTTTGTGTGACACTATCACGGCACAGACCTACGTTGATGTTTTAAGCACCTTGCTTCTCACTGTTGAAGCGCAATTCGGGGATGGCGATTGCATCTTTCAACACGATCGAGCACCTGTTCGTACTGCATGGGCTGTGGCGGAGTGGGTACACGACAATAACATCCCTGAAATGGACTGGCCTGTACAGAGCCCTCACTTGAATCCAATCAAACACCTTTGGGATGATTTGGAACGCTGACTATGTGTGAGGTCTCACCGACCTACATCGATACCTCTCCTCAGTGCAGCACTCCGTGAAGAATGGGCTGCCATTCCCCAAGAAACCTTCCAGCAGCTGATTGAAACAATACCTGGGGGTGTGTGTGGAAGCTGTCATCAAGGCTAAGGGTGGTCCAATACCCTATTGAATTCCAGCATTACAGATGGAGGGCACCACGAACTGGTAAGTCATTTTCAGCCACGTGTCCGGATACTTTTAATCACATAGTGTATATCGGACAACGCATAACAAATCAGCGATCGCTTTGGTTTACAAACTTCAACATTGCTTGTTATTCCCAATTTAGTATTATTTTTGAAGTGATCAAATACTATTTTTGACGTGGTGAAAAGGCGATTCTAATCACAATTTTATATACTAAAAGACGTTTTATTGCCGCCGGGATTAAAATATAAGAAATTAAAGTAACAGGACCGTATAAAGCAATTGCAGTTCCATTCTTGCGCATAAACTCTCACAAAGGTCTGGACCGTTGATTACAAGTGAGGACAGAAATTGAAGACGGAACGTGAGGATAGAAATTGAGGACGGAAATTAATTACGTGGAAATATTAATTCACTGTATGCCCTCATTACCCGTCCTCACAGCCAGTTCACATTATACTTTCCCTCTTTGCTTCCTCTTTACCTGGCATTATCACTGTCGTCTTCTCCCTAATTTGGAGGAGTTGGTGCAATTATGAATTGTCATAACCATTTGATAATGTTGCACAAGCAAATACGTTTGTTTAAAAGTAATAAATAATTACAAATTAAGTTTTTTTCATAGCACATCATAACTTAGCTTCACTCAGATCGAAAAAAATAAGGCACGAGCACGATAGCTTGATGTACATAATTATCTTAAATGAAACCTCTTCTCACATAAATAACTATAGTTTTATCCAGAATCTTAAAGTTTCTCATTAGTAATATAAAACAATAACTCACAATTATCAGATTCTCTATTAACCATCTGATAACTGGCCTCACGGCTCCCGGGATCCTTGCAACTGGCGCAAATCTGCACACGTCGTGCTACTACGGAATGTAAGAAATTTGTTGTCCAATTTCACTAGAAAGACAGGGAGATAGAAAGAGAGAAAGAGAGAGAGAAAGAGAGAGAGAAAGAGAGAGAGAAAGAGAGAGAGAAAGAGAGAGAAAGAGAGAGAAAAAGAGAGAGAAAGAGATAGAGAAAGAGAGAAAGTGTGTGTGTGTGTGAGAGAGAGAGAGAGAGAAATTGTAGACAATAAAGAGAAAGGTAATATCGCGCATGGTGTCCCGTTTGTTGAGTACTGCTCCGGTTTTCGCCTGGTTTTGATCGCAGAAACCACATAAAATACTGATCAGAATTGTCCCGTTAGAAATCTTCTTCAGCCAACGCATTAATTTTTCCCTGGCACTATAGTTAGTATGGCAAGTATGCCACCATCAAAGCTCAAAGCCAAGTCAACGACGCACATACAGGCATAGAAGCTGCCTCTGAGCTGTTCGCGCGTCAGCTAGTCTTTCGCGCCCGCTCCACTTCGTAACGACTCGTCATTCCGAATCGCATAATCATTTACCTCCTTTCGCAGCGAAATCGATCCGGATGACGACGCCGTCCCGCCACGCGACAGGCGTCGCCGTAACAGTAGTTCCGGGGCGACTCCGCAGAGCGCGCCGCCCGCAACCGCTTGGGATGTTAGCGGCTCCCGCCACGTCGCGGAACGACTCGATTCTCGCGAAGGCCATTTCTCCAGCGCGGCGCGGGAAAGCCGAGATTAGAAGAACGGGAACGCCGGCGGGGCGCCGACTTCAAGCGAGATTTCGAGAGAAGGATCTCTCAGAAACCACTCCATTGGTCTAAATGGCTCGGCACAGAATACCCACTTCCTTATTTAATTCCATCAAATCTACCAACTTTGAAGTGGCTTTACGCGATTTAGAAGCACTTGCCGACGGGCAGCCGAATAAGATAAGCCGTCTCGCTCGAGCTTTCTGGCGGCAAAAACTTTTATTTTCGAGTCAAATGAAATGAGCATTATTAAGTTCTCCATTGGGCACACAGTATTCTTTACTGTCATCGTGCTTTCAAAGATGTAAAATGAATATTTTCTACAATTAGCACATCAGGATTAGACATTATTGTAAAGATATTTCAATTTTCGTTGAAATGTAATATGAAATTCTATGTGAGTAGATATATATCTTTGGGAATATAAAGAAAAACTAAAAACAAAATGGAAAAATTCTACCGTGTATAAGACATTGACGAGCTATTTAATATTTTTACAGCTAGAACCTTACTTTTCCGTGATACTTAGCAATAATAATAATAATAATAATAATAATAATAATAATAATAATAATAATAATAGTAACTCATTAACCAACAAACCTACAAAACACCGAGAACTAGCGGGTTAGATAAGACATGGAAGGTGAAAAAGGTACATATCTGTACCATGCCAATTAAACCAACAAGAAGAGTAACAAGATTCATCATTAAACATCGACAACAATTAAATATTAAGCCTGTATTGGCAACAATATAAAAAGCAGTTATTCTGGACACTTGTCACATAGTGATAAAGACTGTCACTGATATGTAAAACATTGGAGGTTCTGAAAGTAAATAAAGATGTTGCTCGTTAATTGCTCATCGGGGCCGTACGAGTTATCCTACGCTTAACAAGACCTGTGGCAAGAGAATTCCTCCTACCCATGCGTGTGAGAAGTGCATGGGCCATAATAATAATAGTAATAGTAATAATAATAATAATAATAATAATAATAATAATAATAATAATATCAATAATAATACCGCATCGGGAATGGTTACGCGACTTTGTACGTTTGTGATAATCCATTCACCCTTCATCATCATCATCATCATCATCATCATCCTCTCATACTTCCTCGCCCGGACTAATTACTCTGGGGTGTAAAAATGTATTTGGCATAAAAGTGCTCTCTCTCTCTCTCTCTCTCTCTCTCTCTCTCTCTCTCTCTCTCTCTCTCTCTCTCTCTCTCTCCAAAAAAAGGTCATGTGTACTTGGCCCTAGGAGGACCTTTAACCCTTGCCCTTGGTGGGTACAACTGGCGCGTTCGCATGGTCTCAGAATGGCCAATTCGAGACAAAAAACTAGTAATAATAATCCATGTGTATTAGTATTTGGGCATTATTGTTTAGTGATTTTTTTAGGATAAATCAGTTGGAATGAATGGGGATGCATTTTTTTAGTGGGACATTACACTACTACTGCATGTTCGACTTCCTTCCCTAGTGCAATGAGAATTGAGCTTTGCGTGCCGGATGGCAAACAACGTTGATTTACCGCCGCAAAATATGACTCCAAAATCAATGTAGAAGGAGAAGTCATCGGAGCACCGAGAAAGAAGTAGAGCAAGATTCCAGCTGCACGGCGCTGCGCATAAATACACGACGGAAGAGAGGTTTTTTCCGGCGACTTTTTATTAAGACCAATATGTCTTCCCATCTGGGGAACAAGGAACCCGGTCGTTTTTCACCGTGAAGCTGTACGACTCCGCGGAGGAGAGAATACCAAAAATATGCACGACTTGTCTCCCCTCTCGTGGATTACTCCAGGCAAGATTGAAGAAGGTCGCTGCCACTGCTTCTGCCGCCGCCTGCAGAACATTCTACAATCCCCCAACACCATCCCTCAACCTCGCCCTACTCCTCCAGAGTTCTCTCAGAGAGCGAATCGCGTATATTGAAAAATGACGTCACCAACGCGGTACTCGGCCATTGGTGGCGTTTCGCGAAACCGGTTTCCTGCAGCAATTTGCGCGGCGTTTTCTCAATGCTAAGTTATTAAAAGCTCCTCTGGAGACAAAACAGAGTCATCGAAGCCAGTAAGTTTCCATTCACAACGTGCGAGTACTAAAAAGCTCGCTTGTCACACATATTTTTGAATAAACGTAAGTAAGCTATTGTAAAAGTTTTGAAAAACTATCTTTTCCCGGAGGCGAACTGGAGGAATGCGGAGATTCAAGGACGAAATTAGCAAAGCAAACAGGTGTCTCGAATTAAATATTAGAAACTTCTACGGCTTACAGAGCAGTCAAAAATGTTCACTTTTTGTCAATAAACATGTAGTGAGAAATTGAATATAACGGAGTGAAATGTCTTTACACATGCACTATTTGCGTCTGATTTTAGGCAACTCGTGTACATCAGATGTTCGTCGGGTGATGTTGTGACCCAGTCAGCCAAAGGAAATTTCTGGTACAAGCCGAATATTCTACACATGAGGCGCACACGCCACATGAATACATGCAGTGAACTTCGATACAAACAGTATTGCAGTATATATTTATTGTCTAAAAGTAATCATTTTCGACCGCTGAACATGCCCTAGAATTTTGTAACATTTATTCCGAGGCATTCTGTAGATAACAAGGGAATGATTGAGAGACAATATCATTCGCAAAGCTTCAAAGAAAAAAATAGCTAATGGCAATTTTTGCCAATGATAATATAACACAAAAAATGGAAACAAAAACTGCGCATTTATCAATACGCAGCAAATATGGAATGAATTATTCAAGATTACAAAAATAGTAAAAATTTTGAAATAGAAATAAACAGAAATTGAAACAGGAAAAAAATCTTTGGCATGTTATTATGCTTTTAACCGTAAATATTTGTAGCGTACTATTTGGAAAAATGCATGACGGCAATTTTTTGCTTACCCTATTAATCTGCTTAGTTCAATTGAAGAATAAGATCTTCTAACACAATACTTTAACAATCCTGAAATTTCTATACCTCTGAAAATAAGAATTTCTCAACAAGATAATAGAATACAAGAAAATAGAATCTTTTATTTCTATCTCTGTCTCATGTATTTTGTATCACTGCCTCATGTATTTTGTTTCACTGTCTCATGTATTTTGTGTCACAGTCCCTTTATATCAAATGATTCTACATACATTCCGGCTACCGATGGAAGTGAAGATCCAGCGGCATATAAATAAATTAATCTGTTCAGCAAATTGTTTCTAATCACTAGATTACTTTGTTTGATAACTTATATTCATTCTTGATACATGGAAAATTATCTGTATTGTATGTCCATTATCGACAAGCTTTATTTAATGTATTTTAATTATATTCGTCAAAAAAGTAGCAAAAACTGTAAATGACATATGATGATGCTGCAGTAACAGGACAACGCGAACATCCCGATCATAATTCGATCAGGTAAGGACGCCTGAGTAAGTTTGCTTCATCCGAAGACTCGTGCGATTCTGCACTGCTCGAGATAAGGTCATTTACCTACTTAACGATGTTTATTAAGCAGGTCTTTGGTTAATATCGTGGTTTCACCCACTAGCGACGTTAGAATCCAACAGAAACATCGTTTAAACAGAACTTTGGTAGATTTCCTTTTTCATTTTGGTATTTGGCATAATTTACATTGTTTTTTTTTTGTTTTTTTTTTTGGAAACTCTTATTTCATTATCTACACCGGCACACAAAAAATTAAAAATAAAAAGTTGTCTGACCCCAAGGATTGACTCATGTTTCTCTATCTATGCTGTCACGCTGAATCCAAATCCGAAGTCAGAATGGCGCCACCACCCTCTAGTTGTTTTTTTAATCGCATAAAACACACGTAAATACTTTATTTTGGTGTCTTGAAGTATTATACTCTACAGAATCCAAAAACCTGACCCAAAGACTTGGCACGTGTTTCTCTATGTATATCAACCTGCTGAATCCGAATCCGAAGCAGTTTGCGCCACCACTCTCCATTTTTAATCTCCACAAAACACTGGAATTTACAATTTTAAATTTCACTGTTTTTTCGCAATTTACAAAATAACCGGAGGGTGGTGGCGCAATTCTTCAGCTTAAAAAAAGTAATAATGACAAAATCTTTGAAAATGTTTATACATCTGTGGGAACTTTGATATATCCCTTCACAGGTGTACCAACGAAATTAAACCACTATATTAGATATCGAGACGCCCATTTTACTTTACGGGTACTCGTAAAACTCCCAAGTGAAGTATTAAAAGTTATTTCACTTACAAAATGAACAATAAAATGCTATCTTCTATTCTCATAATCGTAAAATTCACAGATAATACCATGCAAAAAATTTATGTGAAGCAATTTTTCGGCGATACTTCGTACTTTATTGAGAGGTGGGTTCCAGGTGCGAGGGACATAACATTATCAAGTAGAACACGTTTGACTGCATTGCTTTTATGTAATATTTTAACTTTTGAAGAATCTGTATTGAAAATGTACACAAAGACTTTCGAGTTAACGTATTTTGATTGTGATCTAAGTTCGTAAAAATATACCAAACACTATTTCTGTATTATATATAATGTTTCGAAAAGGTGTTACGTAAATTTAATTTTTTCGGATAAACTACTACCTCAGTAAACTTGTGTGTGGTTTAAATTTTTTAATTCTTAGTGATTGCATGAGTATTTTACATTTTCATATATGCTACACTACATTTAATTAATAAGCATTTATTTGGAATGTGGACATTAAGCGCTACCTGGCGGGGACGAAAATAACCATTTCTTGGGGGTATTGAAAGCTAAGTCACATCGCATTTTTCTTACTTTCTCGTACTTACTTACTAAGAATAGAAAGTTATATAATCGCGCGCCCTAGCAACCGGGCCTTACTAAGAAATGCCTCGCATGGACATGCGTGATATTGAATATACCTGTTAGTGTGAGGACCCAAGTGTCCCCACCAAAGATTGTAACAAAGACGCAGTTATATTGAGTTTAGAATGATATTTGCTTTATTACGTGCACTGTTTATGAGCTTACAATATCGTACAAGAACACTTGTGTAAATTTGGCAAATAAGTTGTAATATATTCAAAAATTGAAAAAACAATGCTTTTGCATCCTCGTCTAAGACATCGTCTTTGGAATAGCTATTATATTAAACGTTTATAATTTCACATCGTTATTATTACAACCACACATAGACACACAGAGAAATATTAGAAAATATGTAAAATAAATATCTACCTCTTAAATCCACTGTCTTATATCTCGCTCACTCATAGCTGTCGTAAAAACACAGTTTTTACAACACACGCAACACAACTGACAATAATGTAAAACACTGCACGGAGAGTAAAACAGAAAACGATCGCTAGGTACCAGTTCTGAGAAGTTTCTCCAACACAATAATGTCATATTAGACATGAAACAATGGCCCAATACACCAGAAATATTAATATAAAGTCAAAATATCATCAACGAGGAAGCCAAAGCGGGGAAAATCGAGTACTCTAGAGCCATTTCTATGTAATCCAAACACAGTATTACCATAAAAATTGTGTCAAAATGTGCCAAATAAATTAATATTTACATATGAGTGGGAAAAAACTTGTACCATATTTTTTTCCGTTAATCGTATATTTAGTCCCGCACCCGGCCATGAGAGAGTAACAAAAATATGGATAAATCAGGTTCCTATGTATAGTAAATTACCTCTAACATGTGGTGTAGCCAGAATCCATGTTTTGTGGGTCCTTGATACGTGATGTGAGTTCTGGATTGACATGAAATGGTGATGAGTGAACCATCTTTTGTAGCTGGAAATTATAAAGTTGTATATGCTATCAGACTAACAGAATTATTCCTTCATGTTGGATATATCAGCAAATAAAAACATAATTTATAAAAAGTATGATGTACGCACTTTCTTATTGAAGATGCACATTATTGAATTACAAAATTTTTATATTTATAGGAGAATAGATAATATACTACTAGAATGTAGTGAAAATCCATGAAAATTTGACGGTGAGTGACAGAATAAAACCACAAAAACCACACTCTGATCATTGCGTTCGCTATCTTCTCTTCGTTAACTACAAACTTACACTCGCATGCTTGCTCACGCCAGAATGCAAAACCATGATTGTTCTCGACTCGCATAAAAAACTAAGTAATGAACAAAAGGCAACCGTCCATTTTATTAATTTAAACAATTTTAGCTTCAGATTCAGCGCGTTGACATACACAGCAAAACATGTGTCAAGTCACTGGGTCTAAAAAAATTTTTTCGCGTCCCTTTGCTAGAAATCCAATGTTCTGATGTTATTCTTCTCATCCTAATGCAGACCCGTGCGGTTCGTACGCAACGTATATGCGCCATGCGACGCAAGCTTGCAACGCGATTTACAACGCTTGCTTTTCATAACTATCCGACAATGTCCGCACGCACCACTGATACGCTGATTCAATGCAAAGTGCATTTGGGTTTATGCTGTGTTCAATTGAGGTCTATGTTAAAAGGGCTAATAGCGTCATATGTCCGTTTTAAGGAAATTAGTTTTTGGATTCCCTGTGGTTTTCTTTCCAAGCCTGCAAAATTCTATTAATATCTCTTTGAATTTCAATTCACAATTATAATATAAAGAGCGCCACGAGCTGTGCACGTTTTGCTCTTTGATGGAGCAAGCTTACATTGTTGTTGAATGGTGAACCACTATTGACGTGTTCTTTGCATTTAAACGTTTCCAAAGTATTTTTAAGATTCAATGTGGTTCAGTATAGAATTTTAACTTTCAATTATTATAGTAATTTAATCATTATAATTAATTTAATTATTATAGTAATTATTGCTTAATGCAACAAACCAAATGGCAGGTGTTATGTAAACTTCATTCACAACAAATCAATGGTATTCCTCATTTTCATTGTAATAAAAGGTTTACAAACTACAAAATCTTAATGTTTCATGTAAATATTTTTCACATACAGAAAGTATCTGAAAAACTGTATATCACTTACTTCAATGTAATTAATGTTCCAAACGGTATTGTTAACTATTAAAATAAGACTCTTTGGATCATGGATGTAGAGTTCTATATTATTTTTTTACAAAAGAAAGTTTAGTATCTGATTCATTGAGCAAATGTTTTGTTTCATCTTCACTATTTTTTTGGTGCCATCTCTTCTTAGGTCTTTCTACCAAGAGCATAGTAGGATGAAATATTCATGCGGTTCCGTCAATGACGCCAGTCTTGAAAGTATGTATATCGCGGCGAAAGATGGCCATGCATATTGCGAGAGTAATTAAGGAAGTACGGAAAGCTTTGAACCCCTACCCCTTTTATCTGACATACGAGCCACGCAAAAGGAAAGGAATTAGCAAGACTGCTACCGACTCGTGGATCGCGGTCAACTCGCAAGTATTTAAACATTGGGCATTGGGTACTCAAACGGATACAGGCTTTTCCCTGGCGAGTTGGATGCGATTTTGTAAAACACGCCACGTTGCGACCGCTGTCCCTGGCTGTCCGTGGCCACACACCAACGGTCGCCACCCCATCTCTCCAGCGAGAAATGTCGGCTTGGTGGGGAGACGGGAAGCGGGAAAGGGCTAGGCGGGTCAGCGGCGGGGTGACGGACGGTTAGGTGGCGCGGCAGCGAGAGGAAGGGAGGCAGGCAGCAGAGCGGCGGGCGGCGGGCGGCGGGCGGCTGGGCGACAGGGACGGTGAGTGGCGTGGGTGGTGAGTGGCAGGGACGGAGAGCGATCCGGTTTCAATTTGCGTGACCTCTGAAAACTGGCATTCAACCGAACGCATATCCATGGGCTCTAGCCGCGCCACGCACGAAATACAACCGGCGCCCCCACACAATTATCCGGCGGCTGCTCGCGCCAGTGACATGCAGGCAGGGATACAGAGGAAGTGAAAGATACTGAATGAAACGGAGACAAAGAGGGAGGAAAAACAAAGGGTGAAAATCAAAGATGAAACAGTACGAGAGAAAACGAAAAAATTGAGAACGTTGTTGAGAACATCCGAACATTGCAAGCTTGTCCATTACCTTCTTCGATATGGACTGTTTTCTGGACATTTTAAAATTAGACGCCACATGGCGCCTATACGCTTTTGACTTCCATGTTCTCCGTCAGACACAAGCATAACCATACGTATCCGTCCCTTAGGTCGTCGCGTGGGTGAGGCTGTATAGAATCGCGATAGAACCGGATATGTGCAAAGATTTAACTTTTCGGGACAGCTGTTAGAGCGGCACAGGCATAGCACAGAGAACCTTTCTTCAAAAACACTCCTCCCAAGTTGGTACTAATGAAATTAGGAAGGCGGTGCGACAAGTCCCATATACAAATAGTCCACTTCCGCGTGGTTCGCATTACTGAGCATTTTCGAATTTGGCAAAGCTGCCAAAACAATCAAATGCTTTCTGACTCCCATGTTCTACGCCAGAGACCGACATATATTTCGTGATTTGTTTCTCCTCCTGGTTGAGCGAATTGTGGGTGGAGTGATTTCGGCGGGGATTTTTGCGACGGTTTATTTACACACCACCAGACAAAGCACAGGGGAGATTTTTCTCCATTTGAAATTCAGCCCCCCTTCTTCCGCCGGGTACACACACGCAAATCCGTGGTTTTACAGTCGGTGAGGTAACACCATCGCGACCATCTCCTCGAATATCTTAGATGTACTTTTATCTGTTCTAACCTCGTTCCCATTTTGACGACACGATAAAAACTCGTCTTGATCTTTCCTAGTTGTGTCTGAAACCGTAGTTCTTCAGCATGGTAGTTCCATCTGCGTCGCCCTAGAATCTGCTTGATCAGTCATTTCAAATCATGGACAAGCGTTCCCCACTGCTGTAAGTCGCCGCTAAAACTACACGATTACAAATTTATACTCCACAACCATCCCAGCAATGTCCAGGATTAAGAGCACTAGCGCTATAACGTTAACTGGAACACTGTGAGGTTCGGTGATCTAAAATTACTTATATGGTTGTTCGGAAATGAGATGCACTTGGAGTTGTATAATGAAGTAGATCCTGATGCGAGAGAAAGTTGTCACTGAATTGACGCCCCATTTGAGGTTTACCAATGTGATATTCTAGCAGATTGGTCATGACACCATGAATTCTGCCAACTGCCAACTGCCAACTGCCAACTGCCATGAATTCTGAAATTGTGATTACAATTCGCGTCAGGTTTCGAGCGTACTATCTTGTTTTCAATCACAGAATCAGAGAATTAATTTTAAATGATAATAAATCATTTATGTGGACCCAGAGCCGTCGAAATAATCACGAAAGTATGTTTGAAATATTATATATCAATACCAAGTAAATAAACAATATTTCAAGAACTGAAAGAGCTCTATCATCTGTTTTCGTTCAAAAAATTCAAATATCTTTAATCAGGCTTACCCTTACTATCTCTATATTCTAAAAGTTATATAAATGGGAATTTTTCCTTTTTCGAGAACGCTTAAAAGTTTTATTACTTTCCACAATTTTATTTTTCAATCCCGATGTGTATGACTGCCAGCTCATTGAAATAGGGCGGGGGAATTGATTTATGATAAAGTAGTCCGAGTTTTCTGTTTGACATAGATTCATTTTTTGTTGTTTGTATGCTGCATCTTAATACTTTTAGATAAAAATGGAAAGCTATACATTCTTCACAGAACTTGATTTACTACTTTTCTAGCTTCAGATACGCCTTCAGTATATTTGCATTTAGACAAAAAAGAAGTGGGGAAGTTTCATTTCTCAAGACTTTTTATAATGAGTTACGCAAGGTGTGTTTCTACGAAAATGACAGGAACCTCCAGAATGAGAGCAACTCAAACTAAAAATGAAAAAATTGAAGGTAAAAAAATCGTGTAAATTTCTCGATTTCACTTTTAATAATCAAAATTGTTCTCTACGTACTTTAAATTTCAAACAAAAGTTACTTTGATTTCTCAGCCTTCAATTGGCCCCTCCAGTGTTTTATGACCATCCCAGACACTTAAGACAAGCTCAAGACAATCGGAAACTGTGGCGCAATTAAAACACATTTTGCGGTTTATTTCAAATTAATATACGGTAGATAAATATTGAAATTATGTGAAGAATGTTTTATTTTCCAAAAATTTAAAAATCTCGATGTTAACGGATGAAGCAATTCTGTTCGATAATACATACAATCTATCACACAAAGGTCACACTTATATGTTTCAACATGTAATTAAAATAAGTAGTAATAGTGCATTGGGACATGAAGGTTCTACTACTCATTTCGGCGAGTCAAACACAAAATATAAATATGTTCCGAACGTCACATATTGAACTATGAACTGTCTTTTCACATAATACTGACTTTTAACAATATTAAACCTTGTACTAGTATCAACAGCAAAGTATGCTCAAAAATTGAGAAGATTTAATTTCCGTTCAACTCTATGAAATTTCGAAAGTTGCATACGTTAGAAATAATGAGAGAAAGTATGTGCTGGAGGAGTACCCCTAGTTATTTAGGTATTTCTTTAAAGTTTGATTTCAGATAGATTAATTGTTGATAATTGTATTATTTCACATCATCGAGAGGCACAGAGTGCACCAACATTTTGAATAGTTGTAATTCAACAAGAAGCGACGAAGTAATAGCAATGAACAAAAAACAGAAAAAGCAGAAAGAAATACACTTAGAGGATGTTAACGAAAAAAATATGGCGCTTTCGGTGGTAGGAAACAATAGTCTAGGAGAAATGAATGATGTTTCAAAAGTAGTAAGAAACAATATTTCGCATTACTCTTCGATATATTTATTATCATCAATGGTTCGTAAATTATTACGAGCATCAAGAATTCACAATGAAATTAAAGTTAAATATGTAACACCAGTGATAAAACATGCACAAATTCATGCATAACTGCAATGGAAATTGTTTTTTCAATGCAACAGAGCTTGAATATTAATGCAGAATTATTTTATATTGTAGTAGTGAGTAAAAGCGATAATATGCGACAGCGAAATTGAATAAAATTAAATTTTCTCATTGACAACACCCGTGAAGCACGTGGGAACCGAAGGAAATATGGGAAAAGTGCGAGTGCGAATTGAACAGTGTGTGAAATGTGAGGTCTGTTTGCTGTAGCATACAAATGTTGACCGAACGTGATAGAGAAAATGACGACGAAATGTGTGAAGAATAATACATGGAAGAATAAAACAACGTAAGAGTTTTTAACTCAGTATTGGCATCATTATTCAGACACCAAGATTGGGTCCGTTTAACATGAAATACATCTTTCATTATTATTAATTAATATGCTCCCAATTTAAAAAATCTAACATTTTTTTCATTTTATTATTTATTATCTCATTAATACAAGTTTCATAACTTGTTTTCATATTTCATAATGCTAAGTATTTTCATATAACAGTAGGCTTATAATGTTTAAAGTATTTTGAGAAAAATGTATTAAGCAGTGTTTCAACTTTTTTAGTAATATGCTTCCGTTACAAAAACTAAATTAAAACAACAAAAATAAAAAAAAACAACAAAAATAATTATCTTGAAAACTTGCATATTCTCTTCTACCATTAAAGCCTTCAACAACACCGCAATTTTCATTCAATTTTATAAGTAGTCAGTGAAGAACAAAAATTAATTCGCTGTCACGTGTATACTTCAAAATTAGCAGAAATCGCACCGGGTTTCCTCATGGAGGGAGGGAACGCGGATGTGCCATCGCCAAAAAAACGCGAACGTTGAAAGGTGGCTGCGAAAGCGGCCGGAGGCTCCGCGTGAGGAGTCGGGAAGGCGACCGCGGCGCGGGCGCGGGCGAGACAGATGGGCGGGAGGACGTCGCGAGGACGTCGGGGCGAGGCGCTGCCGGGGGCGCCGGCCACCGCCGTGAGGAACACGTGCGCGGGGACGGCACCGACAAAGAGACGTCGGTGGAGACGGTGACGGCAACGAGGACGGAAACGGTGGCTCTTGCTGAAATGACAATGGATAGGAAATGGTAAAGGAGACAGAGTGTGTCACTTGTTTCGGAGATGGAGTCACAGAAATCAAGATGCGAATGGTAACGGGGATGGAGGCACTAACAGTAGTGAGACACAGACGGTGACGGTAACGAAGAGGAGGCGGTGGTGGCAGTGGATGTGGCATCGGGACGGCACCTGCAGTTTGACGTCCACAAAATGGAAATGGGAACAGAGACGACCTGGTAGTGACGATGTATCACCGACCGGTCTGACTGATTGCAATAAGGTTGGACGATTGAATTGAATTGAATTTGCCTTTTTTTACGTGGCGAGACTCGAGCCATGAGGCCCGCTCTTCCGTCTGACCACGCAAATTTCGCTACGCTCCTTTCACCAACTAGGAGAGAAAGGAGGTTTTTCTTGGGCGAGAAACAGGCGATTTGAATTTAGCTCAGAGGCGTCATTTAGGCTTGAGGATCTTTTACATGCAAGTAAATCTACGAACATGGGACAGCCGGCCTCCGAAGGATTTTTTCGCCCTTAAAAATCCACGGCTTCGATCGGGTTTGAACCCGCCAACTTGGGTACAACAGTCCAGTACACTAACCGTTACACCATCGCCGCCGTTAAACACAGACGATCACAGTAAAGGAGACGACAACGACGGTTGAAACCAAGGTGGAGACGGAGGCTGCTAGGGCGGACACGACGTCGGCAACGAAGGACGATCTCGCGCGTAGGGAAGCCAGGGCCGTAGGCAACTACCGCGCGAAGCCAGCGGTGAGGCCACACGATCGAACGGGGTGACGAAAGAGAGACAGTCAGCGACTCCGCCGGATATTTCATCGCCAATTTTTTTTTCTGGGGG
>BOPP01000098.1:4312156-4330707 GCA_017312745.1 Gryllus bimaculatus
AAAGCCAACGCCCGGGGCGGAGGCAGGCGCCGATCGCCTTCTTCAAGCCAATGCCCCGTCATGGAGAGTGCGTGCGCCTGCAGTGTGCTGCAGTGCGGTACAGTACGATCCGGAGTAGAAAAGAATGGGTGCAGTAACCAGCCGTATTTAGATGGTTGTTGTAGATCAGGGATTCCCTAGCTTTTAGGTTAATCAATCCCTATAATACAAATTGTTGGCACCATCGTTCTATTTACGTTAATCTCTGTAATATATCATTAATATTACAAAAAATTATCCAAAAATGTCCTAAAGATAATTTCGTACACCAATTTTTGGGGAAAATTTTTGGTTTAAAATAATTGAAGACTGCCGCTTTTAAGTAGCTGCTTTTCTAACCTTCAGTGTTGAGGAACGGTTATGAAATGTTGAGCCTTGTTTACATGTCCATTAAAAACTTCTCTCGTGCGTCTTGCAAGGAAAGTTTTCTTCCGCTAAAGAATATCGTTGTGAATATTTAGTTGAAAGTTGTTGATTTTTCTAAGTATGCTAGTCCGTTGCCTAGACAGATTTTCGGATGCCTCAGTGCAGAAAGTCAAAATGGGTCCTTAATCTACAATAAACGCGATGTTAGGAGTTTTAAAGTCCATTAAAGCTCCATGGTTTATACCTAAGCATCAAATTCACAGAGAACTTCAAATGGAATCCCTGCTAGAACATAGAAAAAGAGTACCAAATAATTTCTATTCTTCCCTTCCCTTATCTGATCCCGCTCTGCAATACCACCTAGGCCATACAGCGAACATTCCAAGTCGAATTTAAATCTAAATTTACCAGAGATATGCGTAACCTTTCCCAATCTAATAATATCATCCCTATCTCTGTAGAATCACGTTTCCCTTCCTCTTGCTCGACAGGGCAATCCGAACAGTTTATCCCCCCTTCCCACCAAAAAAAAATCAAGATTAAATTTCAGTAATTTCTAGAAGAAAACGAATGAATTAAATGAGCCAGAGTATTTAACCTCAATTTGTCAAGGAATGCCTAAATCCCAAAAAAAGTCAGTTCTCCATCAAACGAGTAAAGCTTTCAAATTGCGAATTCAACTCAAATTTAAAAAGAGAATATTATTTTCTTAATAGAATAATAATATTCACAAAATGTTGATTTATCGTCTAGGAAGGACGAAAATATAGTTGGTATTCTACACAAATTGAACAGTTCTTTTCATCTCTCTTTACCAAATTCCGAGAAATCTTGTTACGAATGACTTCCATGACATACCTCCACTTCATACTTTCCATTCGCAATAGTGTGCACGTAGGCGAATTGTACTTTCTGGAATTCTCCCCATTATTCCGTTGTTGACTTGGATGCGTGAGAACAGGTATATTGGATAAATTCCCGCAACAATTCCAGGCATCCACGCGTAGTGTGAATTGCGAGGGGAAACTCCAAGTATTCCTCTCACACCGGCTTACAAACCAGAAGTCTGTGTACACCGAGAACAACTGAATACATTTTCGGGAACATGGACCCTAATCGTGCATGAGCGCAGCGTAAAAGTCAAATCATGCACTTAATGAAGTTGAATTGCCGAGGCTGAAAACGAAAAGGATTGCAACGCAGAGACTGTTCAAAAATGACATACTCAAATAAAACACAAAGACAGTCATAGTAATACGGAGTAATGCATAAATTGCCACAAACAATGTCATTAAATGTTGAAAAATACGAATTCAGTATTACAATATTAATATGAAATACGAGTATACATGTATTTGTTCAACAAATCATATAGTAGTGTCAGTTTAAACGTATTTGGAAACTAAAAGTATTTCACTCGAGTATCTCTTGAAATTACTGAAACATAGTGTATCAAGAAAACTAATTGACTAATAGGTCAAGTTGAAATAAACAGTTAAAGTCAACCTCTAACGCAGTAAATATAATAAATAATAACATAATAATAATGTTTTATAATTTTTATTTGCTCTCATAAAAGAAAATAAATTGTTTAGGCTTTGAATAAAAACACTTAAAGTTTAATAAAACGCCACATGAGGGAGTTGTTGGAAGTCAGGGAAGCAAAGAAACATTGAAAGGAAAGCATAACAAGGAGAGAAATTAAGAATGGAAGAACTAGGAAACAGAGTAGTAATGACAAGGGTGAAGAGAAAGCTGTCAAACGCTACATCCACAGAGGGAACATGATGAGAACATGATTGTAATTGTAAAAATCTGTTGAAGCAAAATGCAGGAGTGTACTCCACCCCTGAAGACCATGACGTGATGGTCAAAATGTTGGCCAGGCAGCCTTAGGCGGTGCCTCACACGTGATTTAATTCGTTTTGAATAGATTAGTTTTCGTCAAAAATGGTAAAAACTTTATATGACGCACGGGAGAAGTACAATCTGCACATGCTTCCTTGAGTTCCGGACTCCCTTCCCCACCCGTTTAGTAAACATAGTTCAATGGTGAATAAATGTGCCAACAAAACGTCGTTAGCAACATTTGAAAACAAGAAATTTTCGTTCCCTAGGCACAGAACATTTATTTGCAATGGTAACGGAACTACATGTTTTATTTTACAGAATTTCTAACAAAACAGCAAATCACCTCCCAGGCACTACTCATACCACAACTAGCGATAGCAGAACTCAATAAAGTCTGGGCATAGCAAAGATAGATATATGATCTGAAACTTCAAGGGACCATATCTCAGAATTTGCTCAATGAATCAGGAAAAGTAGACGAAAACGCTGGTCAGGACGGAAGTCATTGATCAAGAAGCTGAAGTGCATTACTTATTATGGACCAGTATTTTTAAAATTATACAGTACAACTGTTAAATAACACATTGTGCAACATTGTTAAAATAAATATTATTTTTCTTTTTATGGTCAGATTTTTTTCTTTTCCTAGCTTTATTCAGAGCAGATATGGGGGATCTGGAGGCTAAAGGCCTCCAAACCAGCTTATCTTGTTGAAGGGGGTGGGCTAGGACTGTATGTACTCCCGCTCGGCGTCCCAGTACGGATTGTGGAACATGATGGGATGCTGATGATGATGATAATGATAAGGAGGAAGGAAAGAAATCTCGCC
Source organism: Gryllus bimaculatus (assembly GCA_017312745.1). Taxonomy (NCBI): domain Eukaryota; kingdom Metazoa; phylum Arthropoda; class Insecta; order Orthoptera; family Gryllidae; genus Gryllus; species Gryllus bimaculatus. The sequence continues at coordinate 4,315,242 of BOPP01000098.1, forward strand.
CGGAGCCCGTGGTTCGTTGTATAGGCTGCCGCTCAAGCATTTCCCTGGTCGCGTTAAAAAAGGACGGAGACTCCTGAACATTTCAGTCGGCATTCGAGTTGATGTTAAACACACCAAGACAATTTCTGGCCGATGTCGAGCGGCATGCTGCTGCCTTTTGCCTCACTGTAACTTGTGTTGGTGACCGCGGAAGCCTAGGATCCGTTTAATTTTGTGCCTTTAGTAGCGATGTTTCTCGAGAGACGGGAAAGCGTGGGTTGTAGTGCAAATATTGCTGCTAAGCCAAAGAGAGCCGCCATGCGTGGCTCCCCGGAGTCGCCCGCACCTGGGAGGCCCCGATGGAGGGCTGCAAAGCCCCTGCGAATGGAGGCCATAGATACAAAGAGCAGCACATTCCTTTGCACGGACGGTTAAGTCATTTTTATATTCAGTTGTCAAGAGAATTGGATATGTGCGATATTGCGTGTTGAGAATCACCAATCTATCTTAAACCAATACTAATATCTTTGAAATCGCCATCATGCATTCAGTTGTTATCATTTCTGCGCTGATAGCTGCTAGGCGGGGCTGTCGGGTAAGAGAATATTGAATGGCGGCGGCAGCGCTAGTCTCTGTGTCTAGGGACTCTACTGATTTACTTTTTTTTGAAAGTGCGCGCCAACCTAACATTCGCCATTTTCTCACATTCTACACTAAATGTACAATTAGTTGAAATTTTATGTATTAATAATTCTCTTTTAATTAAATCATTTTTCTCTGTCAATATAAACTCGTCTCTTCAATTAAAACCTAATTTTGAAAATAGGAAATGATCTTTTGAATTTATTGGAAGATTTGTGTATTCGCACAGTGGTATCTTAGACACCTTCAACTCTTAGCAATGTCAGTGCCGTCATGTCCTTTCTATTAATATATTGCCAAAATATTGCCTAAGGACACTAAGGTGTTCTTATATTAAGATCGTTTAGAAGCTATTTGACACCTGCGATCGCATCTTTGTGTGATTGGATGAAAAAGAGACACTTGACAGTGCATGTTGATTCATAATTTAATATTCTGAATATTTATCACAACAGAATATTGTTTTTAACAAAATTAAATAAGTAGCGGCTGATTAATGTCTTTCTGATCTACGAGAAATTGTACTGTGAACGTTTGTTCACAGCCGTTTTGTGATGCCATTTAGTCGCATAATAATTCTAGCTCATTTAACTATACTTGTAGTAGAAAGATTTCTTTTCTCAATGTTGAGGATTGTGCATATTCTACATGCGGGACTTCATACGAGAAATGGTTTTTCCTAGCCTGGTTCGTCTGTGAACAATCTAGTTCCTAACTGCACAGGATTTGATAACGTACACTACATTTGAAAATTTTATCAACACGATCTGTCTGATCTTGCGGCCCTTGAATTTGAAAGCGTTATCTAAACTTGGTGTATTTTAACATGACGCCCTACGAAACTTTTTCTATTATTCTGCATCCGCCTCTGCCCCAATATAATTTCTCACCTGAATATAACTAAAAATGAATTACCTACATCATTTTCAGCCTGATCTTATGAGTCAAACACATCGGGAAACAATTCGGTTGCTATTCTAAGATCATTTTAACAATCAGAAGTATTGAAATGTAACAATTATGCAATTAATTTTTCAAAAATGATACAACCGTTTCCGTAATAATTGGACTTTTGTTTAGTACATCAAAAACGATACAGTATCCTCCCTCATGTCGGCGTTAACAAATCTTCAAAGACCTTAAGGAATTACTAAATGAAGAAAAATCCCCAACAACTAACGTATGTATTTTTAACTTGATGCTATCTTTTGTTTAGTTTTTTAATTGATGGTTAATATTAATGGGATGAACGTTTGCAATAATAATAATATTATGTAACGTTACAATAACACGAGAAAATAAGTGCTGTGTAGCAGTTTGGTATTGTGTTCTTATCGCGCTATAACTTTAACTTCTCAATACACAAGTCTTTAAATCACACTGATACCTCGCGCGAACTCGCATCTTGCATACCTTTCTAGAAGCAACGAGCAAGGAATGCTTGTTTTTATTGCTCGGAAGCAAACTATCCTACATGCAACGAATCCATTCCGCCTTTTAGCCTGCAAGGGTTTTGCGAAATGGGATAACGGAAAAACTCGCGCATTTGATAACAGCTGGTCTGTCGTCTGTTTTCCGCGGTTCTTGTTGTATGGAGAGTTTTAGCAGTATTGTTTTACTGCTTGTTAAAAATATTTTGTGTGTAATTTATCTAAAAGGTCATATCATTAATGTAATTTGTTTCACTACAGAATCGTCTATTATGTTATGATTGATTGTTTTTTAATACAACGCAGATATGGTTCTGGGATGTTACAAAAAACAAAGTTTACTAGATACGAAGCTTCTTGTACTTCTGAATATTAGCATATTCCTGTGTTGCTGTTTAATACGCGCCTAAATATATACAATTTAGGGCAATGAAGCTCATACAGTTGATCATTATTATATAAAGTGTTTTTGTAAATTCTTCAATAAAATAATCTGAATTCTTCTATTATTTTATACTTCGCGTAGTATTACAATCTAGAGCATGAAGAAGAAATCTTCTCGACAAGGAACGTGTATGAAAATGTGCCCTACTATGAGTAGAAGTTAGTAACATTTAATCTGCGATTTCTGTACAAGGCTTTAATGAATATTAATTCCATTGACTGTGAGATGGTGATGCCAGGTCCAAAGAGAGGGCGTTGGTGGAGGTGGTGATGGCGCCATGGTCGAGTAGGCCCCGCGTAGCCGCGCGATGAGGAGAGAAATGTGGCGGGGGACCGCATGGCTCGCTGTTAACCAGTGCCCCTCCGCCCCACGCCCGGCATTTCGCAGCGCCACTATTGTGCCGCCACGCACGTTGTCGCTACCCCCCACGTCGCCGCTGACGTTGGCAAACGTAATCGCCACCCGTCGCCGGTCGCTTCCGTCGTAGTCGCACCGCCACCGCCACCGCCACCACTACCTCGCGTAAGGGGGATACCGGGCCCTCATCTTCATACCTTGTTGTAGGATCAGGCCTCATATTCGCCTCAGTCGTGTTTTCTTCTCCTCTTGCCTTCGCGTGTTCCACTTTCCTTTCCTTTCTCTCCACTTGCCGTTTTCTCTGTCGCTTCCATTTGCTTTTCCTTCCCTCTCTCTATACCTCTGCCATCACCTCACCATTGCTTCTCCCATCGCACTCTGCTTACCTTCATTGCCTCTTCCCATTACCTCCTCCAACACTCTTTTCATTGGTTTCCTTTCGCTCATGTGTTCTTCTGACTTATCCTTCCAGCCAGCACCTTCCACCCCTGCCTTTTTTTCGCCCCGCCCTCGGCTCTGTTCGAATGTCCTCACGCCACGCGCTGCCCTGCCGCCTGTCCCCGGCCAGACCGCGCGGCGAGCAAACGACTCGTGGCGTGACCGGCATGGAAATGGCGCCCGCGGCGTGAAGACGTCACGAAGGGCAGCGTCCAGCGCGGCTGAGGGCTGGCAGTTGGGACCGGGATGCGCGTGCTGGCATGAGCAGTAACGAATATAGATAGATAGATGAGAGATAGACAGATTGGATAGATAGATGGATGAGATAGATGGATAATGATCGATGGATAGGATAGATGGATAGAGGATAGATGGAATGGATGATGGATAGATAGATGCGATAGATAGATGGATTAGAGATGGATGATAGATGATAGATAGATGGATAGATAGATGGATAGATAGATGGATAGATAGATGATAGATAGATGGATAGATAGATGGATAGATATGATAGATAGTAAGATAGATGGTAGATAGATGGGTAGATAGAATGGATAAGATAAGATAGATAGATAGATAGATAGATAGATAGATAGATAGATGATAGATAGATAGATAAGTATAGATAGATAGGATAGATTTATTATTTCTGTAGGTAGGTATATAGCAACCTGGTGGCAGAACACTACAATAAAATATACAACTAAGATATATTAATACACTGTATTTTAAGCATTTTAAGGCAATAATAACAATAAAATATAACAATAATAGCAATTTACAGGCATTACCTATACATTTAATGCTGTCCTGTCGGAATTTTTAAGTAATAAATACACTGCACTTCACTCCACTTGACTTACACTTCACTTTCTTCACTTCTCTTATTTGCACTACACTTTCACGACACTCACGAACACTCCAATTTCACTTACTACTTATAATATAATTGTAATTTTAACAGAATCAATGCATTTAATAGTATTATGCCACGAATACTATCATAATAAAAAATAACAATGTATAATAAAATTATAAACTACAATAATAACAAATTTAAATAACGCTAACTTATAAAATGTCCTTAGTTAATCTACTTTAAAACTGTGTACACGCAAGGAACAGGGACCATGGCTGTCGCAGGTAACTTTATTCGCAGTCCGTTATTGCTTCTATTTGTGAGTGAAATTTTCCTAACTCTATTCTTGTGTCGTGTCACTGAATTTTGTGCTTGTCATGGAGAAGGTGATATTTTAAGGGCCCATTTGGCAATTTCCTATCACCTGGATTTGCTTATGTACACCAATTAATGATTGCTCGTAGTTAGACCTGTTCGCGCAAGGCTACCTGTTTATAATCATTTACATATTTCGTCACGCACATCAAATACAAGCAGGTCCAGTAAAACTATTTCTGTAATAAGCTTCAGTATGCCTTCGCAATTTGGGTAGGAAGCACAAGTTCTAAGAATAGTCCGCCGTCCTCACTGTCTGAAACCCACGGTCTCATAGCGCGTACAGCCACAGGCAACATGCGTCATATCACTAACCTATTGCCTCAACCCTGAAGTTAAAAACTAACATTCATAGATTATTTTTCCAGTGATTTTAAAAAGTGAATTAAGGTTATTCATTTTCAAACTTCAAAACAATTTTCAAATTGGCGAACTACATTCGATGTGCAAATATAATTCGATCTAGATAGATTTAAAACAATTAATTTGAGATCAAACAATTTCAGTATTAGAGGGAGCTATGTATCTCTTTAAGCTTCTATATACAGAAACTTTGTAAATGTAGCAGTTCTATCAACTCGCAGATTTTAATTCAATAACTTGACATTATCGTTAATTCTTTGTTAGTCAAAATGATAATTATCAGTCGAATCATTGAAATAAAAAATTTCCTACTAAAAGTGCGACATTTCGAGTTGTAACCGGCAGAGATGGCTCAGGAATCATACTGATATCACTGCGGCCTGCTTGACAGACTCTCTGACTAGATTTGAGTCCAAAACGGGCAGGATTTTCGGGACACTAGCTCTAGTTAGGATCTAATTCAGTTCAGTCTGGAGAGAATCTAGCCGCGGGCTGCTCTGATCGGTAGTTTTCCGTGTGTTCTGCGAATCAATACCAGGCTAATGCCAGATGATACATACGAAACGACACGCGACTACGCGCAATCTTTCCTCTCCTTCCGTGTCCATCTTCTCCTCTTTCACCACACTAACAACCACACTACACAAAGCAACCAGGTCCAGGGAGACCGGTCTGGGCAGCGTAGAGCGTGTTGCGACTGGACGATGCCAGCTGATGGGAAGATACCTGTAGTGTACAAAAAGTTACCAAAAAAAGGGTCAATTCTTTATCGAACATAAAATTAATTTATATATTTAACGGCACTGTGCTAAAGTGAATGAAAAGAAGAATTTCATTAAAAACAGCCTAATTACCTTTTTATTTCGTATTCTTAGAAAAAAATAATTTGTTGATTTATAATTTCACTGATGTCTCCTAATGCAACCTTCACTCCCCACCCCTGTTTTCCTTAACCGCGTTGCCTAATAGCTGTCCGTTACACTTCTCGCCTTCATATTTTTTGCCTCTATAAAAGCTGGATGACTCTCGTCAACATGGGCACATGCAGGGGATCTACTTTCTTAATAATGTGTATGCTTTCTTAAGATGACTATGTGGCAGAAATCTATACAGTTTTGTGAGACGTGCTATGAAGAGAAATTATTTTGGGCACGTTTCCTTGGATCTATACCTAAACCATTACATGTTGATCTGATGCGGATGAAACGAGCGTTTTGGCAAGAATTGGTAAAATATTCGCTCCCGTGTAATAAAAGCTTACTGGTTTTGGGGTACTCGCTTTCGTTACGTACATGCGTGCGCGTGTTTCAACTTCAGTTTCAAGTGTAAATTTTTTAAAAATTTAGATAAATAATTTCATTGTTTTCTATTGCCATTGTTTAAATAATTTATGGAAATTATAGAAATAGTTTTTTTTAATTTGTATTGAAAAGGTAGTGCTGTTAATACCTAAAATGAGTTATTTTCTTGTCCGTTCCAAGTATTGTTATTTCATTAACACCAATGAGGGTGTAACGTGTGACAGAAACATCATCAAGAACTCTTATGTTTATAAATGAAACCCTTGATATAGATAATTTGTTTCCTTTTTAAAGATATTTTAATAGAATAAGTATTTTCTAATATTAAGTTGTTATATACTATACTTGTTATATTACTTTCCCTTATATTTCTAATATAAGGGAAAGTTATATAATGTGGTTCCTCAAATACTACTCTCTTTCGGGATTCTTTAGAACTTTTAGCGGCAATATTGAACCTTCATGCCATACCAATAAACTATTTTTTTGGATTTCTTTTTCATTTTTTCCTCTCCAATTCACTCATATAACATTAATTCCTCTAGAACAATGGATTTTAAATAATTCTTTTTCTCTTATTTAGTAGTCTCTCTTTTTGATTCGCTCAGAACTATTTATTTAATCGTTTTCTTGGCGACGTGGTTATTTTTCTTTTTCTTCCATTTCACTTCCAACTTGGCCTCTCTCGTCTTACATTATTCCCTACCGTAAACTCTCTCGTCAAAACACTGTATTTTAACACATAGTATTTGCAAATTATTAATCGGTACTCACAATTGAACAATCGGCCATAGGTATATACGTTCCAATGTTTCATAATCCAAACTACACGTGCTCTATATAGAATATTTACTGTTGCGATGGATAGCAAAAACACACATAATTGTTATTTGCAAGGAACAATATGTAAGAAATACAATGATACAAAAATATTGTTTCCACTATTTTATATAGGGTTTGCGCCATTTATCTCTACGGGGCATATTTTCAATCTAGAACAGCAAACCTCATCAAAGAAGACGTGATGTACCGCAGGAAAGAAGCAATCTCGGGGAGTGGAACGAAAAAGCTGTTGAATCTTTACCCAGAGCGCCTACTCTCTGGACGGCAAGCATAGTTGTCAAAAAACGTTTTCATCTCGCAACAAACCTATACGAAATGCGGAGCGGAGCCCCGTCGGACGTGGGTGGCTTGGGAGGCGACTGCGGTTGATTGGAGGGCGACGGAGGTGTGGGGTTGCTTGTGCGATGGCAAAGCCGAGGTATATGCGAGGCCAGTCGTAAGGAAATGGAGATGAAGGCGTCAAAAAGGAATATGGAAGAAGATGTGGTGTGGTGGTGGCGTGGCAAACGCGCAATGATGGTAACGGATGATGTGGTTGATTGCGTTTGGGATGCGTTGTATATGGAGGTTTTGGAGATGCCGGAGTTGGCGATGGCGGAGTTGGCGATGGCGAGTTGGCGATCGGATTGGCGATGGGAGTTGGCGATGGCGGAGTTGGCGTGCGAGTTGCGATGGCGGATTGGCGATGGGGAGTTGGATGTGCGGAGTTGGCGATGCGCTGGAGTTGCGATGGCCGGAGGTGGCGATGCGGAGTGTCGGCGTGCCGGAAGCGTGCGATGGCCGGAGTTGCGATGGAGTCGTGCAGTTGCGATGGCGTAATTGCGGAATAGGCGTATTGCAGATGCAGCATTGGAGATGGCGGGTTTAGAGATGGCGCGGTTAGAGATGCCGTTCACACGCGCTTAGAATGCGCGTTAGCAGATGGCGGCGTTAGAGAGGCGGGCGTTAGAGATGGCGGCGTAGAGATGGCGGTTAGAATGGCGGCTTAGAGATGGCCCGGCGTTAGAAGAATGCGGCGTTAGAGATGGCCGGCGTTAGAGATGGCCGGCGTTAGAATGGCCGCGTTTAGAGTTTGGCTTCGTTAGAGATGGCGGCGTTAGAGAAGGCGGGTTAGAGAAGCGGCGTTAGAGAAGACGGCGTTAGAGAAGACGAGTTGGAGATGGCGCTTAGTGGCAGATAGTGGTAGATAGCCAATGGCGAGGGTGACGATGAATGCAGAGGGCGGGGTTCAGTCGAAGTTTGAAGAGGCGGTGGTGGTTTGGGGAACGGTGGACAAGACGGCAGTTAGCAGAGGCGCATGGGGGGCCGTGCTGACGATGGGTGCACAAAATATCGAAGATTGGCGACAGTGGTGCAAGGTTGTGTCCACAGTGGTAATCACCAGAACATAGAGAATGAGCAGCGATGTTGGAGACTAATGCAGTGGCATCAGCAACGCGGGTGGAGTTTCACTTGAATTATAAATCACCTTCCCAAGAACTTTTAGTCGCACATCACTGTTCCTTCATCGACTCACCCGCCCGCAACCGTCTTGCCATCTCACCTCGGCCATCCGAGTTTAATATTACGCGAGTAGACTGCCGGCGAGGACGGGTTGGTACTGTCGGAGGCAGCTCGTTGGCGGGCGAGGCGGTAAAGTCTGAAGGCGCTTTCTGCGAAGCCTCGAGCAGGGGGGGGGGGGGTGCGGCGGGCGTCGCTCTGGTCTGTCTACGAGCGTCGCCTGCTCGTCCGTCCCCCGCCGCCGCGACTCGGGGGAGCTCGCCGTAAGAATGCCGGCGAAGAAATTGCGCCGCGACTTGCCGCAGCCCAAATATGTCTCCCTCTCGGTCAGCACGCGACATCGGCCCAGCAGCGGCGGATGATGTTTGGTGGGAGGGGGGGGTCCTCGTGAATCTTTACTTGTTTCGCTACAGAGAGCCAAACGCCGCCTGCAGAGAAGGTTGAAAGGATACGCCAGATGATGTAGCTCAGAGCCAGAATTCGCGCTGTCTCCGGCATCGGTCTCTCGCCGGAATCGTTCACGAGTTCTAACGGGGTGCGTCCCGACTGTGGAGGTTCTCGTTGTGAATGCACAGCGAGGTCGTAATTCACCTTCTTGTGGAGGAGAATGTCTAGCGCCAAGTGCTGTAGTCGTCAGTTTTTCGTGGTTTCTGATCATATCAGTAGGCGAAGGACAGTCAGTACAACAAGCAGCCTTGAAAACGCACCGGTACGATTCTTTTCGTCACTTTCTTGTCCTTTCCTTTTTCCTTGCTCAATGCGGGTCCTCGCTAAGGGAAATATGCTTGGAGAAGGAATCCTCAGCAAGCCGACGTGGTAGGTTTGGCCAGGTGACTCAGGATTAACGCGGGGGAAAGAACAATCCACATGCATGGAACAACCCATTTTTGAAAACTTCTCAAAATTAACAGCACAGGTGCACGTAAGATACTGCTCAAAGAACGTTCTTAATACGCGGGTATCCGTAGAAATCGTCTTTAAACTGGATCTTCCATGATGTATTTAATACGTGCGCTAACATTGAAATCAGAATAATATCTGAATAGAAGCTGTTGCCTCTCTTACTTGATACACAGGATCACAACTCAGTTCCTAAGAACTGGTGTTACGTGTGAAGAAATGTGTGTTACTGCGCCAATTTAAAGCGCAAGGGAGGAAATGTACATTACACGCCAATCAATAAATTGGATTACCAAATGTTGCATTATGCGCAGCATGATGTCAAAATCATAAAAAAAAAGAATAATTAACATGGAAGTCGTTAACACTTTCTTGTATCAACGCGATATATCTTAATTTACAGACATTTACACACTTAATTTTTTCGAACGAACACAGCCTACCGTCTGCATTCCAGGCCCTGCAAAACAGATATCCAAACTCGGCTGTCGGAATGTTCGTCGTACGTGCTACTCTGGCTGCGTCGGCATGCGGGTCGTCCAGCAGTATGGCAGACGAGCGGGACGATGCTTGGGAGGGGGTTCGAGGAGAAGGGGCTGGCGCTGCTGTTGGCTTGCGGGAAAGCAAATGTTGGATCACTTCGATGCATCAACGTATTGTGGGAGGATCTTCCACGTCTTGACGCGTCTCATATCGTATACCCCAAAGACTGCGCCTGCGATTTAATAAACTGGCACACTTCATCAAGAACGTGCGCTTTACCATTGAGCTCGTGAGCACAACGTAATTTCTATAATGCTGTTAATCGCGCAATGAAAACAAGGAAATGAAATAAATACACTTGTAAAACCATTTAGATCCTTTGTCTAAGTTTAATTGTTACATGGTAGGAAGTATATGTAAAGTTTACAGGTAGCAATGATAGTAATTTTATAAGGCAAATGAAACTTTAACATTTCCTTCGTTTCAACGCGACTCTATTTTATACGTATTTTAAGAATCCATGGAAGCTCTGAGGCCATTCTATACGAGCGATAGATTCCAAACTGGTAAGATTGCCGGATGTTCTGGGTGTCATTGACTGTAGGTTCACTAGTCCTGTTAGAGTAGTTGAATGTTTTACCTCGGAGGGATTTCTTCGTCGCTGGATGAAAGAGATCAGGCGACTTTAAATATGAAATTGCGGAGAATATTCCATTCTTCCTGGGACTGCCATCAGCCGAGCACTGCGTCAGCGCGGACAATCTCTAAGCTCTCGTCTCTTCCTCCCGATATGTTGTTAAATATATCGTGTAAGGTAGAATGAAGTACATCACGGAGAGGAGAGGACAAGAAGAGGAAGGAAGACCGCATCGGTTTGGGTGGCCCTTTTTTTGTCCGGTGGGAAAAAACTACCGGATCAGAGCAAACTGCTGGGCTACAATCCTCAGACAGCGGCTGAAATCCCGATCCATGACATTAAGAAGGTGTGCGAAACCCGCTACCGTTGGAATACTTGGACTTTTCTTGAACGATAACCTAGCTTCCCGTTCTGACACCAATAAACAGTGAAGACAGAAGCCTTCGCAGCGTGCACTGAATGACAACATTCAAACAGATCTTTCATGGCGCGAAACAGAGAACTATTTTCTGTTGAAGACGAGAGCTTTCTGTTATGTGAAATTTTCCAGCGTTAAAAAAAAGGTAAAGGTAATGTGACCGAAGCAGATGAATATCAATCACAGAAAATACCTCAACTCCTGAAAAAAGTTAGAACGCAATTATTGAGAAAGTTGCGAGGCACGGTGAATACTCCGAGATTGCATTCCTCATAAAAACTTGTGGCGAATTACGTTAACTATACCCCCCTTCCGGCATTTCTTCAATCCAATCGTTGAAGAAAGTTGCCACGAGTAATACCTCCCGTTATGCAGGCGATGAGTTCTCTGAGGTGGCGTCGCCTCGGGCTATCCGACGTCCGCCTCCGAATAGCCCGTGGAGCCGGGCGCGTAACGGCATGCGCGATCGGCGAGGAGAGGGACGACGCATTTGCAGAGAGAGCTATGGGACTCGGGGAAGAAGGAGCGGTGGACTCCACACGGGCGGGGGGAGGGGTCCTAGCGACCGGAGGCGGCGAAGCTCGCTCTGTAGAGGAGTGCCTGTGGTGGACATGCCTGCGGAGCGACCGTGGCGTGACCAGCGTCGCGCGGCACAGTGGTGATCTGAAGAAGTCTAACATATCACACACATGGCTTTTATTTTTTTTACTTTTTTACTGGGCGTTTAGCATGTTATTGCCTTCGTAAAGGAGGTTTAATATACACGCATACTCTCTGGATCAGTGAATCGTGGTCTAGGAGGAATTATGAAAAAAATATACTTCATCCTTCTCTTATAGCTTGTTATTCCTTCGTAAAGGAGGATATATCCTGGGCATAACTTATCTGGATCCAAATTGAATCGTGATTGCAGTGCAAATATGAAAAAAATGCTTCGTCTTATCTATATAGATGTTATTTCCTTCGTAATGAGGTTGTATTCACAGCATACTTACCTCAATCAAGTGAATCGTGGTTTGAGGCGAAGTATGTAAAAATTGCTTCATCTTCTCTTATAGCATGTTTTTCGCTTCGGTAAAGAGGTCGATATACGGCATAACTTTCCTGAATCAGTTGATTCGTGGTTAGGAAGGCAAAATACATAAAAAAATATGGCTTCATCTTCTGCTTTATAGCAGTCTATCCTCTGACAAGTCGCGTCACATGTGAAGTGACGTGAGGAGAAGCATGTTCTTGTATGCGAAGAGTATGAGAAACTTGTACTTAAATTTGCAATGGATACGAAAATAAATTTTGTTATAGAGTTCCTGGTCTGTGGGCCATTTAACCACGACGTTACATATACACAACAAGTGTTGGTAAATTCTGCAAAAAAGTCCGAATATCGACGTTATATGGTCACTTGGACGTCGAAAAACTATATTTTTTATTCTGTCAGACTATGGATAACCCTTAGCGAATAATCTGTTGCACGGGAAATTTCTCGAAGACTGATAATTCCCAGATCGATTGCAGCACCCAGGTCCCTTGCGAGTTTGAAACAAAATCTTTAATATTTTTGACGGGACTTCACTTGTGGGTAACGAAGTTTTTTGGCCAAACATTTAAATATTGGTTAAATGTTAACTCTGGTCAACGCGATGGCGATCCCATGAAAGTTGTCACATTGCGTGTTTTTCATCAGAAAGTGATGTGCTGTTGAACTTTTTTGTAACTCCACTAGATAGCGTTTCAGAACAAAATAAATTATTGTGTCAAATGCAGCCCGCACACTCACAGCCATTTTTGAATCTAAATTTACTCCTAAAAACGACGCGTTTTACGCGTTGGAAACCTAAATTTTAAGCAGAAGGACTCAACAGACGTTTATCATATCGTTATCTATAGGATGATTATCTTAAAGATTCTATTGTATTTTTTGCTGGTCCGCACAAGTTCGAGATTACCCCCTAAAGATGTGCAAATCTGCTACTAAATGTAAATAAAGGGAAGCAGGCAGAAGAGAGGGAGGACAGAGAGAGAGAGAGGGAGAGAGAGACGAAGAGAAGGTAATGAAACGGCAGAACAACGTCCGCTGTACTTACATATGTGTCTGATTCCTAGTCCTTTGAGGTTTCTTAATATTGAGACTTATATAAATATGGTAGTAAAGTGTTCTACATATGCGGCGTTTCATCATTCTCAGACTAGTTGTCCTGTTTCTTTAGTTTAGTTTATACCACTATTAGTTCTACACAATTTTTTTGATTTTTGGAAATTATATACACGAATATAACGAATAAGAGAATTGTATTACAAACATGAAGCTTGCTGTTGGTAACCACGATGTCTATCTTATTTCTTCGCTTCGTCCCAGAGGGTACGCGCAGCGAGCGTGTTGTGTTCGTGGGCAGTGTGCGTGGCCGGTAGCCACTGTGAATCGCGCTGGGAAGGGCGATCGATTGCCTTGTAAATTGCCTGTAAGCGCAGTGACTTTCCCAGCTGTCTTCGGTTCATTTATACGGAAAAGTATACACTATCCGAGAGATCGAAATTGATGATCTCCGGAAATATTAAACAAATCTGTCGTTCCAAAGCATATTCTATCTTTTTCTAAATACGGTGCTGGGCACACGATCAGAATTTTATGTTGGGCCTTATCTACACCTACGGAATGAAAACCCTATAAATCGGGCATGATCAAAGTTTAAAAACTTGTCGACATACTACATCAATATTTCGTTTTGTATTCCTGGCGGACTTAAATGTACTATTTGTGAATTAATAATATACGTTGCGTTAAATATTTTTTTGAGATTATATTACATATAAGATAACATTGTAATTATAATGTTAATATAATTCTTTTGATAAGATTCCAACCAATATCTCTGGAAGTAGGACATGGAATTCGTAACAAATATTTTGTGAATGATTGTGTTGTATCTGCGCATCCGCCGGCCAGGGGAGCAGCCCACCCGTCCTCTGAGGGAAGGAGAGCCCGTGCACGAAAAGCAACTGCGCTCATCCGACTCTTTGACTTCTGTTATTGTACTTGTAGCTGTAAAATTCGTATTGTCTCCGGGTTATTGTCGACGCTATTGTGTTTTTTCGTGGGGGGGGGACTTTAATTTTGTAACAGCGGTCGCTAATTTTGTGTTGTGATATCGGTGATGGACCGGACTACGAATAAATTTTATTTGGTCCGTTATTTGAGGTGGTTCAATCAACCACGGCGAGTGGTTTGAAACCATGTAATAAATTCTCATTTGGAAGACCACACTTCAAAACTAGACGAACGTTGCGCGCCGAATCCGTTTCTCTCTGTCGGAGAAGGGCGTTGGGGCGATGACGGGCGCGACGGCTCTCGAAGCGGCGGACCGCCCGCAGGGAGATCCTGAGTGAGCTGAGGCGCGGGACGGACAGGCTTCTCTCAGGGGCACCTGGACGCCGAGGCGGGCGGGCCGCTGAGAGCGCGATTAAGCGGAGGCTGCAGCGATGAGCGACGCGGAAGGCACTGGCCACTGAGGACAGGGAACGGGAGCGAGCGCGGAGAGGTAAATGGGCGGGCCGAGGGAGAATGTGCGGGGAGGAAGGGAGAGGGCAAGGGGGAGTAGGGTGAGAGTGGGAGAGAGGCGAGAGCGAAGGAGAAGGCGGGCGAGGAAGGTAGTTTTGTGAGAGAGCAAGAGGCGCAAACGAGAGGCGGTGCGGGAAGAGATGGGTGGGTGGGGGAAGGGCGGGAGTGGCGGGGGTGGCGAGGGAGGGGCGGAGTGGTGAGAGAGAGGGGGAAGTAGCGAAGGAGAGGACAGAGAAGGGCAAAGGAATAGGCGGGCGAGAAAATGGCGGGGCGACTGCGAGGCGGGGTGAGGCGGGGCAATGGGAAAGGATGGGGTGTGGTGAAGGCGGGGCGGGAGAGACGGGCAAAGTGGAGGAGATGGTCGCGGCGAGCGAAGGGGGGTCTTAGTTGAGAGCGGCGAGGAGAGGGCGAGAGAGGATCGGGGAGAAGTCGAGGGGAGGGGGAGAGGCGAGGGAGAAGAGGGCAGTGGGAGGGAGAGGGCGGGAAGTAGCGAAGGAGAGACAGAGACGGGCAAAGGAATGGCGGGCGAGCAAATGGCGGGGCGACTGCGAAGGAGAGGGTGGAGCGGGCTGGGACAGGATGGGGGTGTGGTGAAGGCGGGGCGGGGAGAGACCACGGGCAAGTTTGCGAGGGAGAATGGCGGGCGAGGAAGGGGGGTTATGTGAGAGCGGACGAAGGAGAGGGGAAGAGGTAGGAGAGAGTCGAGGGGAGGCGAGGGGAAGGGGCAGTGGCGAGGGAGAGGAGGGTAGTATCGCAGGAGAGGGCACGAGTAAGGGCGAAGGAGTGGTGGGGCGGAAAGATGGCGGGGCGAGTGCGAGGTGAGAGGGCGGGCGTAGGGGAGTCGGCTGGGAGGTTACTGTGTGAATGGCAATGCTGGAGACGATTGGGCGGAATGCGGCGCGGCGGTTCATCGGCAGGCTCAGGGGGCGCCCCCCCG
>BOPP01000098.1:4330732-4345552 GCA_017312745.1 Gryllus bimaculatus
CGACGCGGAAGGCCATGGCCACTGACGGGACAGGAACGGATCGAGCGGCGGAGAGGTAAATGGGCGGGCCGAGGGAGAATGTGCGGGGAGGCAGGAGAGGGCAAGCGGGAGTAGGGTAGAGTGGGAGAGAGGCGAGAGCGAAGGAGAAGGCGGGCGAGGGAAGGTAGTTTTGTGAGAGAGCAAGAGGCGCAAACGAGAGGCGGTGCGGGAAAGATGGTGAGGTGGGAAAGCGGGGAGTGGCGAGGGAGTGGCGGAGTGGTGAGAGAGAGGCGGGAAGTAGCGAAGGAGAGGACAGAGAAGGGCAAAGGAATAGGCGGGCGAGCAAATGCGGGCGACCTGCGAGGGGGGTGAGCGGGCAATGGGAAAGGATGGTTGTGGTGAAGGCGGGCGGGAGAGACGGCAAAGTGGCGAGGAGATGCGGTCGAGATGGGTTATGTGAGGCGGCGAAGAGGAGGCGGAGAGAGGGATCGGTGAGAGTACTGCTGGATGGGGTACGGAGGGGATGCTTAACACGCCTCATCGCTGCAGCCTCCGCTTAATCGCGCTCTCAGCGGCCCGCGCCGCCTCGGCGTCCAGGTGCCCCTGGAGAGAGCCTGTCCGTCCCGCGCCTCAGCTCAGCTCAGGATCTCCCTGCGGGCGGTCCGCGCTTCGAGAGCCGTCGCGCCCGTCATCGCCCCACGGCCCTTCCGCACAGAGAGAAACGGATTTCGGCGCGAGACGTTCGTCTAGTTTTGAAGGTGTGGTCTTCCAAAATGAGAATTTATTACATGGTTCAAACCACCTCGGTTGGTTGATTGAACCACCTCAAATAACGGGACTCAAATAAAATTTTATTCGTAGTCCCGGTCCATCACCGATATCACAACACAAAATTAGTCGACCGCTGTTACAAAATTAAAGTCCCCCCCCCCACGAAAAAACACAATAGCGTCGACAATAACCCGGAGACAATACGAATTTTACAGCTACAAGTACAATAACAGAAGTCAACGAGTCGGATGAGCGCAGTTGCTTTTCCGTGCACGGGCTCTCCTTCCCTCAGAGGACGGGTGGCTGCTCCCCTGGCCGGCGGATGCCGCAGATACAACACAATCATTCCACAAAATATTTGTTTACGAATTCCATGTCCTATTCCAGAGATATTGGGTGGAATCTTATCAAAAGAATTATATTAACATTATAATTACAATGTTATCTTATATGTAATATAATCTCAAAATATTTAACGCAACGTATATTATTAATTCACAAATAGTACATTAAGTCCGCCAGGAATACAAAACGAAATATTGGATGTAGTATGTCGACAAGTTTTTAAACTTTGATCATGCCCGATTTATGAGGTTTCATTCCGTAGGTGTAGATAAGGCAACTGAAAATTCTGATCGTGTGCCCAGCACCGTATTAGAAACAAGTAAATATGCTTTGAACGACAGATTTGTTTTAATATTAATTCCGAGATCATTCAATTTCGATCTCTCGATAGTGTATACTTTTCCGTGATAAATGAACCGAAGACAGCTGGGAAGTCACTGCGCTTACAGGCAATTACAGCAATCGATCCGCCCTTTCCCAGCGCGATTCACAGTGGCTACCGGCCACGCACACTGCCACGAACACACAACCTCGTGGCGCGTACCCTCTGGGACGGAAGCGAAGAAATCAAGATAGACATCGTGGGTTACCAACAGGCAGCTTCACTGTTGTAATTAACAATTCTCTTATTCGTTTATATTCGTGTATATAATTTCCAAAAAATCATAAAAATTGTTGTAGAACTAATAGTGTATAAACTAAAAATAAAGAAAACAGACAACTAGTCTGAGAATGATGAAACGCACGCATATGTAGAACACTTTACTAACCATAATTTATTGATAAGTCTCAATATTAGAAACCTCAAAGGACTAGGAACTCAGAACATATGTAGTACCAGCGGACGTTGTTCTGCCGTTCATTACCCTCTCTCTCCGTCTCTCTCTCCCTCTCTCTCTCTCTGTCTCTCTCTCTGCCTGCTTCTATCATTTACATTTAGTAGCAGATTCTGCACATCTTTGAGTGGGGGTAATCTCGAACTGTGCCGGACCAGCAAAAAATACAATAGAATCTTTAAGATATCATCCTATAGATAACGATATGATAAACCTTCTGTTGAGTCCTTCTGCCTTAAAATTTAGGTTTCCAACGCCGTAAAACGCGTCGTTTAGGAGTTACAGATTTAGATTCAAAAATGCTGTCGAGTGTTGCGGGCTGCATTTGACACAAATATTTAGTTTTGTTCTGAAACGCTATCTAGTGGAGTTACAACAAAAGTAACAGCACATCAACTTTCTGGATGAAAAACACGCAATGTGACAACTTTCATGGAGATCAGCCACGCGGTGACGAAGTTAACATTTAACCAATATTTAAATGTTTTGGCCGAAAAAACTTCTTACCCACAAGTGAAGTCCCGTCAAAAATTAAAAGATTTGTTTCAAACTCGCAGGACCTCGGGTGCGGCTACATCGATCTGGGAATATCAGTCTTCGAGAAATTCCCGTGCACAGATTATTCGCTAGGGTTATCCATAGTCTGACAGAATAAAAAATATCGTTTTTACGCTCCAGTGACCCCAATAACGTCGATATCGACTTTTTTGCAGAATTACCACACTTGTTGTGTATCATGTAACGTCGTGGTTAAATGGCCCACAGACAGGAACTCTATAAACAATTTATTTTCGTATCATTGACAATTTAAGTACAAGTTCTACATACTCTCGCATACAAGAACATGCTTCTCCCACGTCACTCACGTGACTGACTGTCAGAGATAGACTGCTATAAGAGAAGATGAAGCATATTTTTTTTATATTTGCCTCCTAACCACGAATCAACTGATCAAGGTAAGTTATGCCGTATATCGACCTCCTTTACGAAGGAAATAACATGCTATAAGAGAAGATGAAGCAAATTTTTTCATACTTGCCTCATAACCACGATTCACTTGATTGAGGTAAGTTATGCTGTGAATATCAACCTCCTTTACGAAGGAAATAACATGCTATAAGATAAGACGAAGCATTTTTTTCATATTTGCCTGCTAATCACGATTCATTTGATCCAGATAAGTTATGCCGGATATATCGACCTCCTTTACGAAGGAAATAACATGCTATAAGAGAAGATGAAGTATATTTTTTTCATATTTCCCTCCTAACCACGATTCACCTGATCCAAGAGAGTTATGCCGTGTATATTAACCTCCTTTACGAAGGCAATAACATGCTACAACGCCTCAGTAAAAAAGTAAAAAAAATAAAAGCGATGTGTGTGGATATTTAGACCTTCTTCGATCCACTGTGCGTCGCGACGCTGGTCACGCACGGTCGCTCCGCAGGCATGTCGCCACCCACTGGCACTCTCTCAGAGCGAGCTTCGCCGCCTCCCGGTCGCTAACGACCCCTCCCCCCGCCCCGTGTGGAGTCCACCCCTCCCTTCTTCCCCGGAGTCCCAGCCTCCCTCTGCAAATGCCGTCGTCCTCTCCTCGGCCGATCGCCGCATGCCGTTACGCAGCCCGGCCCACGGCACGTCGGAGGCGGACGTCGGGATAGCCCGAGGGCGACGCCACCTCAGAGACTCATCGCCAGTGCCATCTGAACGGGAGGTATTACTCGTGCAACTTTTCTTCAACGATGGATTGAAGAAATGCGGGAAGAGGGGGGTATTAGTTACGTAATCAGCCACAAGTTTTTATGAAGGAATGCCAATCTCTGGAGTATCACTCGTGCCTTCGCAACTTTCTCAATAATTTGCGTTCTAACTTTTTCAGGAGTTTGAGGTATTTTCTGTGATTGATATTCATCTGCTTCGGTCATTACTTTACTTTTTTTTGGAAAATTTCACAGACAGAAGCTCTCGTCTTCAACAGAAAATAGTTTCTGTTTCGCGCCACTGAAGATCTGTTTGGAATGTTGTCATCAGTGCACGCTGCGAAGCTTCTGTCTTCACTGTTTATTGTGTCAGAGACGGGGAAGCTAGGTTATCGTTCAAGAAAAGTCCAAGAGTTCCAACGGTAGCGGGTTTTCGACACTTCTTATGTCACTGGATCGGATTCAGCCGCTGTCTGGAGGAAAATTGTAGCAGCAGTTGCTCTGATCGGTAGTTCCACGACAAAAGGGCCACAAACCGATCGCGGTCTTTCCTTCCTCTTTCTTGTCCTCTCCTCTCCCGTGATGTACTCATTCTTACACTTACACGCACTATATTAACAAACATATCGGGGGAAGAGACGAGAGCTTAGAGATTGTCCCGCCTGACGCAGTGCTCCGCTGATGGAGTCGCCAGGAAAGAATGGAATATTCTCCGCAATTTCATATTTAAAGTCGGCGCCTGATCTCTTCATCCAGCGACGAAGAAATCACCTCCCGAGGTAAAACATTCACTACTCTAACAGGACTAGTGAACCTAGCAGTCAATGACACCCAGAAACATCCGGCAATCTACCAAGGTTTGGATATCTATCGCTCGTACCTAGAATGGCCTCAGAGGCTTCCATGGAATTCTTGAAAATACCGTATAAAATAGAGGTCGCGTTGAAACAAGGAAATGTTAAAGTTTTCATTTTGCTTATAAATTACTATCATTGCTACCTGTAACTTTACATCATACTTCTACCATGTAACATTAAAATTAGCAAAGGATTAAATGGTTTACAAGTGTAATTTATGTTTCATTTCCTTGTTTTCATTGCCGCGATAACAGCCATTATAGAAATTACGTTTCGTCACGAGCTCCAATGGTAACGGCAGCGTTCTTGATGAGTGTGCAGTTTTAAATCGCAGCCAGTCTTTGGGTATGCGATGATGAGACCGGTTCAAGACGTGGAAGATCCTCCCACATGACGTTGATGCATCGAAGTGATCCAACATTGCTTCCCGGCAGCCGACAGCCGACAGCCATCCCTTCTCCTCGAACCCCCTCCCCCAAATGCCATCGTCCCGCTCCGCTCTGCGATACTGCTGGACCGATCCCCGCATGCCGCAACGCAGCCAGCAGTAGCACGTACGACGAACACTTCGCGACAGCCCGAGGTTTGGATATCTGTTGCAGGTCCCTGGAATGCAGACGCGCTAGCGTGTTGTTCGTGAAAAAATTAAGTGTGTAAAATGTCTGAAATTAAGATATATCGCGTTGATACAAGAAAGTGTTAACGACTTCCACTGTTAATTATTCTTTTTTTTAATGATTTTGACATCATGCTGCCATAATGCAACATTTGGTAATCCCAAAGTATTATTGATTGGGCGGTAATTACATTTCATCTTTGCGGCTTTAATTGCTGCAGTAACACACATTCTTCACACGTAACACACGTTCTTAGGAACTGAGTTGTGATCCTGTGATCAAGTAGAGAAGGCAACAGCCTTCTTATTCAGATATTATTCTGATTTCAATGTTAGCCACGTATTAAATACATCATGGAAGAATCCAGTTAAAGACAGATTTCTACAGGATACTCGCGTATTAAGAACGTTCTTTGAGGCAGTATTTACGTGCACCTGTCGCCTGTTAAATTTTGGAAGAAGTTCAAAATGGTTTGTCCATGCATGTGGAAGTGTTCTTCCCCCGCTTAATCCTGAGTACCTGGGCCAACCTACACGTCGGCTTGCTGAGGATTCCTTCTCCAAGCATATTCCCTTAGCGAGGACCCGCATGAGCAAGGAAAAAGGAAAGGACAAGAAAGTGACGAAAAGATCGTACGCGGTGCGTTTTCAGGGCTGCTTGTTGTACTGCACTGTCCTTCGCCTGATATTGATCAGAGAAACCACGGAAAACTTACGACTACAGCACCTTGGCGCTAGAATTCTCCTCCACAGAAGGTGAATTCGACCTCGCTGTGCAGTTCACAACGAGAACCTCCACAGTCGGGACGCACCACCGTTAGAACTCGTACGACTTCCCGGCCAGAGACGATGCGGAGACAGCGGCAATGCTGGCTCTGAGCTACATCATCTGGCGTATCCTTTCAACCTTCTCGCAGGCGGCGTTTGGCTCTCTGTAGCGAAACAAGTAAAGATTCACAGACCCCCCCCCCTCCCACCAAACATCTTTCCGCCGCTGCTGGGCCGATGTCGCGTGCTGCCGAGAGGAGACATATTTGGGCTCGGGCAAGTCGCGGCAAATTTCTTCGCCGCATTCTTACGGCGAGCTCCCCCGAGTCGCCGGGGCGGGGGGGGCGGACGAGCCAGGCGACGCTCGTAGACAGACAGAGCGACGCCACGCCGCCCCCCCCCCCCCCGCTCGAGGCGTTCGCAGAACGCGCCTTCAGACTTTACCGCCTCGCCCGCCAACGAGCTGCCTCCGACAGTACACCCCGTCCTCCGCCGGCAGTCTACTCGCGTATATAACTCGGATGGCCGAGGTGGAGATGGCAAAGAACGGCGGGCGCGGTGGAGTCGATGCAAGGAAACAGTGATGTGGGACCTAAAAGTTCTGGGATGGTGTTTATAATTCAGTGGAAACTCCCCCGCGCTTGCTGATGCCACTGCATTAGTCTCCAACATGCTGCCTCATTCTCTATGTTCTGTGATTACACATGTGGACACTAACCTTGCACCACCTGTCGCCAATCTTCATATTGTGCACCATCGTCCAGCCACGGCCCCCCATCGGCCTCTTGCTAACTGCCGTCTTGTCCAACCGTTCCCAAACCACCACGCTCTTCAAACTTCGAACTTGAACCCCCGCCCTCTGCATTCATCCGTCACCCTCGCCACTGGTGGCTATCTACACTATCTGCCTAAGGCCATCTCCAACTCGTCTTCTCTAACGCCGTCTTCTCTAACGCCCTTCTCTAACGCCGCCTTCCTCTAACCCGCCATCTTAACGAAGCCAAAATCTAACGCGGCCACTCTAACGCCGGCCATCTCTAACGCCGCCATCTCTAACGCCGCATTCTTCTAACGCCGGGGCCATCTCTAACGCGCAATTCTAACGCGCCATCTCTACGCCGCCATCTCTAACGCCCGCCATCTCTAACGCCGCCATCTCTAACGCGCCATTCTAAGCGCAGTGGTTTGACGGCATCTCTAACCGCCATCTCTAACACCCGCCATCTCCAATGCTGCCATCTGCAATACGCCTATTCCGCAATTACGCATCGCCAACTCCGCACCCTCGCAACTCCGGCCATCGCAACGTCCGCGCCAACTCGCTCGCCACTCCGCCATCGCCAACTCCGCCATCGCCAACTCCGCACATCCGCCAACCCGCCAATCGCCTCGCAACTCCCCATCGCCAACTCCGCCATCGCCAACTCCGCCATCGCCAACTCCGCCATCGCCAACTCCGCCATCGCCAACTCCGGCATCTCCAACACCTCCATATACAACGCCATCGCCAAATACCGCCATCACCACATCATCCGTTACCATCATTGCCGCGGTTGCCACCGCCGCCACCACCACCACCACCATCTCTTCCATATTCTTTTTGCGCCTTCATCTCCATTTCTACCATCACTGGCTCCACTATAGCCTTCGGCTTTGCCATCGCCACAAGCAACCCCACCACCTCCGTCGCCCCTCCATCAACGCAGTCGCCTCCCAAGCCACCACGTCCGACGAGGGCTCGCTCCGCCCTTTCTGTATAGAGTTTGTTGCGAGATGAACGTTTTTTGACAACTACTGCTTGCCGTCCAGAGAGTAGGCGCTCTGGGTAAAGGATCTCAACAGCTTTCGCTTCCACTCCCCCGAGATTGCTTTCTTTCCTGCGGTACATCACGTCTTCTTTGATGAGGTTTGCTGTCTAGATGAAAATATGCAGTAGAAATAATGCGCAAACCCTACTAAAATAGTGGAAACATATTTTTGTATCATTTATATTCTTCACATATTGTTCCTTGCAAATAAACGAAATTATGTTGTGTTTTGCTATTCCACGCCAACAGTAAATACTGTCTATATAGAGCACGTGTAGTTTGGTATCAGAACACATTTGGAAACGTATATACCTTATAGGCCATGTTCAATGTGGATACGAGATAATAATTTGCAAATACATGTGTTTAAAATACAGTGTTTTGACGAGAGAGTTTTACGGTAGGGAATAATGTAAGACGAGAGAGGCAATGGAGATGAAAATGGAAGAGAAAAATAAATAAAACACGTCGGCCAAGAAAACGATAAATAAATACGTTCTGAGCGAATTCAAAGAAGAGAGACTACTTAAATAAGAGAAAAAAATTATTTAAAAATCATTGGATTCTAGAGGCAATTAATGTTATATGGTGAATTGAGAAAAAAATGAAAAAGAAATCCAAAAAAGTAGTTATTGGATGGCATGAAGGTCAATATTTGCTTAAAAGTTCCTAAAGAATCGAAGAGAGTAGTATTTGAGGAACCACTTATATAACTTTCCCTTATATTAGAAAATATAAGGGAAAGTTATATAACAATATAAGTTATATAACAACTTATATTAGAAAATACTTATTTATTTAAATATATCTTATAAAAGGAAACAAATTTATCTTATATCAAGGGTTTCATTATAAACATAGAGTTCTGATGATGTTTCTGGTCACACGTTTACACCCATCTGGTGTTTAATGAAAATAACAATAACTTGGAACGGAAGGAAATAACTCATTTTAGGTATTAAAATCAGCACTTACTTTCAATACAAATTAAAAAAACTATATTCTATATTTCCATAAATTATTTAAACAATGCAATAGAAAACAATGAAATTAATTTATCTAAATTTTTAAAAAATTTACACGTGAAACTTGAGTTTGAAACACGCAGTCACGCATGTACGTAACGAATAGGAGTACAAAACCAGTAGCTTTTATTACACGGGAGCGAATATTTTACCAATTCTTGCCAAAAACGCTCGTTTCCATCCGCATTCAGAATTCAACATGTAAATGGGTTAGGGTATAGATCCGAAGGAAACGTGCACAGAATACATTTCTCTTCATAGCACGTCTCACAAAACTGTATATTTCTGCTCACATAGTTCATCCTTAAAGAAAGCATACACATTATTAAGAAGTAGATCACTTGCATCGTGCCCATGTTGACGAGAGTATTCCCAGCTTTATAGAGGCAAAAATGAAGGCGGAAGTGTAACGGACAGCTATTAGCACAGCGGTTAAGAAAACAGGGGTGGGAGTGGAAGGTTGCATTAGGAGAACATTCAGTGAAATTATAACTCAACAAATTATTTTTTTCTAGAATAGAAATAAAAGGTAATTAGGGGCTGGTTTTAATGAAATTTCATTTTTTCATTTCACTTTAGCACAGTGCCGTTAAATATATAAATTAATTTTATGTTACGATAAAAGGAATTGACCCTTTTTTTGGTAACTTTTTGGTACACCAGGTATCTCCCATCAGCTGGGCATCGCTCCAGTCGCAACACGCTCTAAGCTCCCGACCGGTCTCCTGGCCTGTGTGCTTGTGTAGTGTGTGTTAGTGTGTGAAAGAGGAGAAGATAGGACACGGAAGAGGTAGGAAAGATTGCGCGTAGTCCGTGGTCCGTTTCGTATGGTACTCATCTGGCATTAGCCTGGTATTGATCGCAGAAACCACGGAAAACTACCGATCAGAGCAGCCGCCGGCTAGAATTCTTCTCCAGACTGACTGAATTAGATCTAACTGAGGAGCTAGTGTCGAAAATCCTGCCACCGTTTGGACTCAAATCTAGTCAGAGAGTCCCTGTCAGAGGCACCGCAGTGATATCAGTTGATGTCCTGAGCCATCTCTGCCGGTTACAACTCGAAATAGTCGCACTTTTAGTAGGATAATCTTTTATTTCAATGATTCGACTGATATTATCATTTGACTAACAAGAATTAACGAAATGTCATTATTGAATAAAGTCTGCGAGTTGATAGAACTGCTAACATTTACAAAGTTTCTGTATATGAGCGTAAAGAGATAATTAGCTCCCTCTAATACTGAAATTGTTGAGTCTCAAATTAATTGTATTTAATCCTAATCTGATCGAATTTATTATCACTTCGAATGTTAGTTCCCAATTTGAAATTGTTTTGAAGTTGAAAATGAATAACCTAATTCAACTTTTTAAAATACTGGAAAAAATCTATGAATGTTAGTTTTAACTTCAGGAAGGTTGAGGCAATAGGTTACGTGATATGACGCAATGTTGCCTGTGGCTGTACGCGCTATGAGACCGTTGGGTTTCAGACAGGTGACGGGAGCGGGGGACTATTCTTAGAACTGTGCTTCCTACCCAAGATTGCGAAGGCACTACTGAAACGCTTTTACAGAAATAGTTCTTACTGGACCCTGCTTGTATTGATGTGCGTGACGAAATAATGTAAATGAATTATAAACAGGTAGCTTGCGCGAACAGGTTAACTACGAGCAATATTATTGGTGTAACATAAGCAAATCACAGGTGATAGGAACATGCAAATGGCCCTTAAAATATCCACCTTCTTCCATGACAAGCACAAAATTCAGTGCACGACACAGAGAATAGATGTTGGAAAATTTTCACTCACAAATAGAACAATAACGGACTGGAATAAGTTACCTGCGACAGCCATGGATCCCTTTCCTTAGGTGTACACAGTTTTAAAAGTAGATTAACTAAGGACATTTGTATAAGTTAGGCTTATTTAAATTGTTATTATTTTAGTTATAATTTTATTATAATTGTTATTTTTTATTATGATTAGTATTGTGATAATCACTATTAAATGCATTGATTTGTTAAATATACAATTATATTTAAAGTAGTAGTTGAATTGGAGTGTCGTGACGTGTCGTGAAGTGTAGTGCAATAGAGAAGTGAAGTAAAGTGAAGTGTAGTCAAGTGGAGTGAAGTGCAGTGTATTTATTACTTAAAAATTCCGAGCAGGACAGTCATAAAGTGTATAGGTAATGCTGTAATTGCTATTATTGTTATATTATTGTTATTATTGCCTTAAAATGCTTTAAAATTACAGTGTATTAATATTCTTAGTTGTAGTATTTTAATTGTAGTGTTCTGCCACCAGGTTGTATACCTACCTACAGAAATAATAAATCTATCTATCTATCTATCTATCTATCTATCTATCTATCTATCTATCTATCTATCTATCTATCTATCTATCCATCTATCTACCCATCTATCTATCCATCTATCTATCCATCTATCTATCCATCTATCTATCCATCTATCTATCCATCTATCTATCCATCTATCCATCCATCTATCCATCTATCTATCCATCTATCTATCCATCTATCCATCTATCCATCTATCCATCTATCCATCTATCCATCCATCTATCTATCCATCTATCCATCCATCTATCTATCCATCTGTCTATCTCTCCATCTATCTATCTATGATTCCCCGTACTGCTCATGCCCAGCACGGCGCATCCCGGTCCAACGTGCCCAGGCCTCAGCCGCGCTGGACCGCTGCCCTTCGTGACGTCTTCACGCCGCGCGCGCCCATTCCCATGGCGGTCACGCACGAGTCGCTTTGCTCGCCGCGCGGTCTGGCCGGGGACAGGGCGGCAGGGGCAGCGGCGGTGGCGTGAGGACATGCGACAGAGCCGAGGGGCGGGGCGAAAAAAAAGGCAGGGGTGGAGTGTGGTGGGAAGGATAGTCAGAAGGAAACACTGAGAAAGGAAAACCCAATGAAAGAGGGTTGGAGAGGTAATGGGAGAGGCAATGAAGGGTAAGCAGAGAGGCGATGGGAGAAGCAATGGGTGAGGTGATGGCAGAGGTATAGAGAGAGGGAAGGAGAGAAGCAAATGGAGCGACAGGAGAAAAGGCAAGTGGAGAGGAAAGGGAATAGGAAAGTGGACACGCGAAGGCAGAAGGAGAAGGAAAAGCACGGACTGAGGCGAATATCGAGGCTGATCCTACAACAAGGATGAAGATGAGGGGCCCGGTATCCCCTTACGGCGGAGGTAGTGGTGGCGGTGGCGGTGGCGGTGGCGACTACGACGGCGAAGGCGACGGCGACGGGGGTGGCGATGACGTTGCCAACGTCAGCGGCGACGGTGGCGGTAGCGACAACGATGGCGGTGGCGGCGACAATAGTGGCGCTGCGAAATGGCCGGGGCGTGGGCGGGAGGGGGCACTGGTTTAACCAGCGAGCCATGCGGTCGCCGCGCCCACATCTCTCTCCTCATCGCGCGGCTACGCGGGGCGCTACTCGCCATGGCGCCCTCACCACCCTCCACCACGCCCTCGTCTTTGACCTGGCATCACCATCTCACGTCATGGAATTAATATTCATTAAAGCCTTGTACAGAAAATCGCAGATTAAATGTTACTAACTTCTACCTCATATAGGGCACGATTTTCCACTACACGTTCCTTGTCGAGAAGCCATTTCTTCTTCATGCTCTAGAGTTGTAATACACGCGTAAGTATAAAATAATAGAAGAATTCAGATTATTTTATTGAAAATTTACAAAACACTTTATATAATAATGACTGCACTGTACTGATTCATTGCGCTAATTTGTATATATTTAGTGCGCGTATTAAACACGCAACAAGGAATATGCCTAATATTCAGAAGTACAAGAAGCTTCGTATCTTATGTCACAACTTTGTTTTTGTAACACGTCAGAACCATATCTGCGTTGTATTAAAAAACAATCACATCATAACATAATAGACGATTCTGTAGTGAAACAAATTACATTATATGATATGACCTTTTTAGAATCAAATTACACACAAAATATTTTTCAGCGTAAACAAATACTGCTAAAACTCCTCCATACCAAAGAACCGAACAGAACGGACAGACCAGCTGTTATCAAATGCGCGAGGTTTTTCGTTATCCATTTCGCAATACCCTTGCAGGCTAAAAGGCGGAATGGCATCGTTGCATGTAGGATAGTATTGCTTCACGAGCAATAAAAACAAGCCATTCCTTGCCTCGTTGCTTCTAGAAGGATATGCAGATGCTGAGTTCGCGCGAGTGTAATCGTGTTGCATTTAAAGACTTGTGTATTGGAGAGTTAAAGGTTATAGCGGAATAAGAACACAATACCAAACGTGCTACAACAGCACTTATTTTCTCGTGTTATTGGTAACGGTTACATAATATTATATTATTGCAACGTTCATCCCACTAATATTAAGCCATCACTTAAAAAACTAAACAAAAGATAGCATCAGAGTTAAAAATACATACGTTAGTTGTTGGGGATTTTCTTCATTTAGTAATTCCTTAAGGTCATTTGAAGATTTGTTACGCCGACATGGAGGGAGGATACTGTATACGTTTTTGATGTACTAAACAAAAAGTCCAAATTATTACGAAACGGTTGTATCATTTTGAAAAATTATTGCATAATTGTTACATTTCAATACTTCTGATTGTTAAAATGATCTTGATAATAGCAACCGATGTTTCCGATGTGTTTGACCTCATAATCAGGCTGAAAATGATGTAGGTTATTAAGTTTTTAGTTATATTCAGGTGAGTAAATTATATTGGGCAGAGGGGATGCAGAATAGATAGAAAAAGTCGTTAGGGCGTCATGTAAAATACCACCAAAGTTTAGATAACCGCTTCAAATTCAAGGGGCCGCAAGATCAGACAGATCGTTTGATAAAATTTCAAATGTAGTGTACGATTATCAAATCCTGTGCACGGTTTAGGAACTAGTATTGTTCACAGACGAACAGGCTAGGGAAAAACCATTTCTTCGGTATGAAGGTCCCGCATGTAGAATATGACAATCCTCAACATTAGAGAAAGAAATCTTCTACATACAAGTATAGTATGAGCTAGAATTATTATGCGACAAATGGCACTCACAAAACGGCTGTGAACAACGTTCACAGGTACAATGTCTCTAGATCAGAAAGACATATCACGCTACTTATTTAATTTTGTTAAAAACAATATTTGTTGTGAGAAATATTCAGAATATTAAATTGAATCAACATGCACTGTCAAGTGTGCTCTTTTTCATCAATCACAACAAAGATGCGATCGCAGGGTTCAAATAGCTTCTAAACGATCTTAAATTAGAACACTAGTGTCCTTAGCATATATTTGGCAAATATAAATAGAAAGGACATGACGGCACTGACATTGCCTAAGAGTTGAAGTGTTCTAAGATACACTGTGCGAATGACACAACAGTCTTCCCAATAATTCAAAGATCATTTCCTATTTTCAAAATTAGTTTAATTGACAGAGACAGAGATTTTAATTGACAGAAAAAATGATTTAATTAAAAGAGAATTATTTAATACATAAATTCAACTAATTGTACATTTTAGTGTAGAATGTGAGAAAATGGCGAATGTTAGGTTGCGCGCACTTTTCAAAAAAAGTAAATTCCAAAAGAAAAATGTTTGCATATAAAATTATATATATTTTTAACGAGTGGATTTGACAAGAGAAAATAGCGACTTAATGAAATGGGAGACATGGTTGGAGAGGGATTGTGCGAAGCGAAGCAGAGCGGGAGGGGAGGGGAGTAGCGCATGTGGAGGAGGGGCAGGGCGGAGCGGATAAAAACATACTCTGACAACGTCGGGTTACTTCAGGCAATATCAGCATAAATCATTGGGCATTTGGTTCCAAGTTAACTTCCAGAAATATTGACTCAACAGCGTTTGCAAAGACGTAATGACCACCCGAAAACTAAAAGTTTATCATTGCTCAACAGTTTAGGACTGAAAGCACGCGAACTACTGGTTCAATCGTTCAATCAATAGCTTTCAGCACTGGCTAGTACCACTACTGTGACGTGCACGAGCTCACTCTTTCCCTTCCCAGCGCCCTCTTCCCTTCCCTGGCCCCACCCTCCCCCGTGACTCACGTCCGG
>BOPP01000098.1:4358129-4373858 GCA_017312745.1 Gryllus bimaculatus
GGAGCGAAGTGGGAGGGGGCGGAGGAGACACTACGTGCGGGCGCAGGTGCACGCCGCCGCTCTAGCCCTTTGCAGCCCTCGCGCGCGCCCGCAGCCAATGAAAAGGGTTCGCGCCTCGCACGAGCCTGCTCCCACCACACCCCGGCACCCACCGCCTCCCGCTCACTCGCCTTCCACGCGTCGGACGCTGCGTCTCATTCAGACAAGTGATCAACCGGGCTCCGATTTAATTAGCGCGACTTTTCTCATTAACCAACTGTAACGCTTCTTTACGACTTCATTTCGAACTAATCTTGAGCTTCTTTGGGTTCATTTGCGGTGTCGAAGCTCGGGAGCGGTCGGGAAGCACGGCAACTTCTTTTTACTTCGTATTTGGTGCAAAATCTCCCGATAATATTACCGCATCCCAGCTAATCAAATGTCAGAAGTCATTCTAAATAAATTGGTGAATGGCAGAAAATCATCACAATATAATCACATATTGTTGGTGCACAAAAATAGTTACCAATCTCAAAACTATAGTTGATGCTACTATAGCACATACGGTTTCGCATACTTGTAACTTTTGTAAGTTTTGAAAGTTCAGCGAGTTCAACGAATATACGACTTGTGTCATTCTTTAAGCGTCTATCTGAGGAAAGAAATGATGAAAAAAATGAAGACTTTTTCAAATTCGAGACTAGAGTGAAAACCTATTAGTTTGTCAACAGCACATTCTTCCTGGTATTTCTTTGAAACGATAACGTAATATAATATTAGTTAAACTCCCCTCCCGAAAAAAACGTGTTGCCAATCCGCAACAATAATTACCAAAGCTAGCATTCAAACACGATCAATTGTCTTAATCGTTACATCACCAGTGATGATTAAGTATTCCGAAGACCTCACACCCAAATCAAAGTTAAACATTTGCAATTTTAGAAATTTGATGAATTAATGAGTTAATGAAAGTGGGTTAGAGTCATTATTAAGTGATCATTGTTCTATTCTAGCAATACTTTTTAAGTTTCAGAGACATTTTGGCGAGGCTTCTCGTAAGTACTCTCCAAAAATTAAAATATGAGCTGCAAATGCTTGGGGCCACGGGATCATGCAGACTTCTGGAGGAAGATCCATTTCGGTGAAAACCGCGTGTGTGCTTTAGATGCTAGTGTTGTTCGCATATAGACATATTGAGAAAAAAAAAAAACTTTTTCTGAATCAAGAACCACCAAAAGGTGTACTAAGTTTACGAAAAAATAATACGCCAGTATAGGAGACAACACTTCTTTGGTATCTAAGACATACAATGTGTTTTTCAGTTAAATTTTCGACATTTCCTGTCATATACCGGAGAGTGTACAGTGATCTTTACCTTTAAACATTAACTCATCATGGTCCAGCAGTCAGACTGGGCAATCCGGGAACAGTGGTTCAAAACCCGCCAATGGAAGTGGAATTTGTATTGGACAACGCGGTCGCGGCAGGTTTCCTGGGGCTCTACCGCTTCCCCAGCCTCTGGATCTAACATACCGCTATCATCATTCAAATCACGTCACCGGCTGCGTTTAGCTCTGAGTTAGTATTGCCGCTGATTTTACAGCGACTCTGACCTCAAGGTTCTGGGGTTCGAGACCCGACGGTGGCCGAATTTCGATAATAGCTAGAGGACTAAGTTGAATTCAGCCGCCGAAAGAGAATTCTAGCGACCGGCAGCTTTGATTGGTAGTTTTCTATGGATTGTTCGATCAATGCCGAAGCAGTACCTCAATAAAGGGACAACGGCCCGGGTGCGATCTTTCCCTTTCTTTATCCTCTATCCTTCCTTTTCACACACTTACGTCCACAACACTACCACACACGGGAGACTGGGCGGAAGTCGAGAACTTGTCCCGGTTGGAGCGGTGCCCTGACCGAGAAGATAGATGGTGCAGAGATATACCGTGCAAGCCAACGAGTAGTTCGGTGTCGGAATTCACCATCCAGTATGGGAGAAACGCAGACACCCGGGATAAATCATTCGCTACACCTACAGAGCTAATCACTCCGGCAGTTAACGTGCCCGGAAATATCAATCAAGTCATATCATTATCATTACCAATGCAACTCGGATATGGCCGAAAAGGCTTACGAACTCAGAACGTTAATAAAGATGGCCTGTGAAATGATCTTTCCAGTTTACAATATATCGAGATTTGACCTTCGTGTCTCAATAACACAGGCCGTCGGCTGTCACTTTCCGAAAAACGAGGGATCTTTTCGTTTCAAATGGTCATCATTAAATATATTTATAGACACATTTACATGACAAAAGGGAAAAGTTTCTGATTGAAGAACGCACCAAACTCACATTTCTTATTCGCCCTACTTCAATAATGACCCAAATCTGAATCTTCATTAAGGGTTGAAAATAAATAAACCTTATTTATATCGCAAGAATCAGTTTTTGAGAAATAGTTTCAGTTTTTCAGTAATTTTCGTGTTTGCGGAATTCAAACCGCATTAAATATACAAATTTACATTAGCTATTCGGCTGCCGCTGGTAATCATTCCTGACAAATATTTTACTTTCCAAGTTCATATCTCTAGGATTTCCAGAAAAATACATATCGTAGTCATATAGTTGGCAAACCATTCACTTATTTCCTGTTCTTTGTTACTTTCCTGATTCATTCTTGTTCAAAATGTTAAATGTAAATAATGTAAGTTAATTAGACGCAAATAAAGACATTAAGAATCTCGTTTTTTGATGGAACCAAAACATTCATCGAAAATGACTCATCAACTGTGATGACATACAATCTCATGATTCTAAAACACATTCAGTCAATGTAGGAAGTAATTGTTCATGTAAAGTGTATATGTACCCCAAAAATTGTGTCAACTCAAATTATCAATGAGATATTCCTTAATATTGCTTCTCACTCTTATCACACATATGCAATATACAGGCAAATCCATTCAGGCGTTGAGAAAATCTCCCTTAGCGAGTGTAGGCTGGATTTTAATAAACAAACAGGAAGAACATTTAAAACGGGAACAGCTGCAGTGAGTCGAGTGAAAATAGTCGCCCAGATAGCCAGCGTCAGGGGCAGAGCATCGGTGTGGCGGCTCGACAAGGGGTGGAAGTTGCAGCAGATGGTCTACAAAACTCCGCAAAGTGTCCTTTGCTGCNNNNTAGTGGTGGGGGGACGGAGGGACGGGAGGTGGGGAGGACCGGCGACGGCCGAGGGTGATAGCCCTCGGAAGCGGCTGCAGAAGCACCGGCCGCGACAGTGATGGCCAGAAACAGGATTTTTAAAGGAAGTCCTTTCTTTTTTTTCTTTTTTCAACGCAGGGTGCAGAATAATTGACGACCGTGAGAGGTAAAGTAGAAACTCACATTTTAGTTTATAAAGGAAATTGCAGATTTATACAAAAAGAAGAACGTGACAAGGTACCAAATATCTCCCAAAACTGCTCAAGCGTCGCGGGAATACAGGTAGATTGATAAGCCGTATTTTTCTCTTCACCACAAAACGTACTTTTGCCGAAAAAACACGTTTCGATACCTTTCTTGGAACTAATAATCTCAATATTCCTCCAAACATCTCATTTGCTAATAATCTCTTTAAATCGTTGAAAATTTAACGTTTTTACAAACGTTCTCATAAATATTTGAAAGAATGTTTATTGAATATGGTTTGTAGAACATCATCCCAATGGGCTATTACGAGTAACATGGTCTTCATAGTCATCTTCAGAACAAGTTGGTTGAGATTAAGTAACGAAAATTAAATCTAAGAATAAAATATTAACATATAATATTAACAGACCTTTTTTAAATTTGCAAATATCTCTTAAAAATAATTTAGATTCTCCTACCTCCAAAAATTACACATAGTTTTTTCTTTGGCAACTTTCTTCTCGAGTCATCCACTCCCCAGTTTTCAATTATTCCAGGGTTTCACCATCGATAAGATGTTATAACAGGTCTGATAGTTCTAAAAAGATTGCAAAAGGACGCCGGAATTGTCGTCTCTGTATCGTGAAGAATCATGATTGAGGAAATGAAGCTGCAGAAAGTCTCAGATTAAATCAATTGATTTCCAGACGATCAAGGAAATAGGAGGCGCATTCAGAAACTGTTTCACTTGATCGTCAACAAAGATAAAACTCAATTTCCTGAAAAAAAAAAAAAAAACATTATTGAAGCAGATACATCACATGTTGCACAATTTTTACACGAAATCAACACTAGAATTCAGACATTTATCATGCGGTGGGATCAACATTTTCCCTCTCGGGTAGCTCGTGGGTTAGGGTGCTCGTTTTCCACGCCGCCATACTGGGTTAGATTCCAGGCAGACGAAAATTATAACTGTGCCCTTTCCTTGCAAATGTTCCAATATCTATGTATCTGTGTGACGATGAGAAATCCTACCCTAAAGGGCCATGCAGAATACAAACATAAACATATGCATGGCGGAAACATAAACGTTAGGACTACGTCCATAAGCGGACTCATTCACAATGCGTTTGCCTAAGCGTAACATGTGAGACCGGGATATAGCGGGATGGGTGGGTAAACTTAAAAGCTTGCAAGCTGCACGCTTCGGTGCTTATGGTTAAGTAAGACATAAGAAATGAACCATTTACAGAACGGTAACTCAAAACCGAGAATCGAAATTAGATCGAAGTCAATAGAAGAACTAATGCTATATGGGCCATGGACACAGTCGATATCTTGAAATCGATTCAACCAATAGTAAACCAGAATGTCTCACAGCCAATAGAAACTCTTATTTTGCTTACGTTTATGTTAAACATTGTGAATACTTCAATCTATCGGATATGTTAATGTTTATATATATGCGCTTGTGTTTACGTTTGCATTGTGAATGGGCCTGAAGGTTATGAAGACCAGTATATACGGTGGAGGGATGTCTCCGTACTATCCATACGAACCCCTTATCCCATGGCTGAGGGGTCGTGTCACCTTGGGTCGGTCAAGGCCCGTAACGGGCTGTCAGGCCACGAAATGAACAGGGATCAACATTTGTATCCCTGTGTCGTAGACGTCTGCCGCGTGGGATACGCACCAGAGCTTGACATCCACCTGCTTCTCTGCGTCACTGTGATAAGCGTAATGCTGACTGAACAGGAATTTATTGAAACTTAAGAAACAATGGAAATCGCTGATAGGGGGTAAGATCCGGTCTATAGGTTGGATGGTCAAACATCTCCCAGTGGAACTGCTACAGAAAATTTGATGTAAGCCGAGCCATGTGTGGTCACCGTATAACCCTCGTCATGAAAGTTACGACACTTATTAGGGTCTTTTTTAATATATGTGGGTAAGGGATTGTAAAAACATTGTTAAAAGTCTAAATTCACCTAATTGTATTTCATACAAATATTGTCAGTATCAGTAGTCAGGAAATAAAAACTATAAGACTATATATGAAAACACTGTGAAAGCAATAAGATTCGAAACATCAAAAATAAATAGCTAAATGTCGAATGAGAGTGTTTTTAAAAATGTCAGAAACTATTAACATTATAAAACAACAAGATATTATTCGGTAGAAAAGCTTATGACTGGGAGTAATTGCACGTCTTGGAGCAGATCGTGCGTGATCCTTCCATCCTTATCATTTTTCCTTTTTCTCCCCTTACACACACATACACAAACACACACCACATGTTGGGAGCTTAGAGCGTGTGCAGGCAAGGGGTAGAAAAGACGCTGGAAGAGACAAGACGAAGGGGAAACCCAAAACCTGACGTGTGTGACGTAGTGAAATAAGAAATAAATTTCAATAACAAAATAAAAATCATATATTCAAAGATTATGTACAAGTTACAATGAATTGCTAATATTAAAACACTCCGGCAACCTTTTCCTTTCAGAACCCTGCTTTACCGCAGAAAATACAAGCCACGCGTGATGCGCGCTATCGGACCTCGGTCCCGTGACAATTACCGTCACATGGCCTGACGCCAAAATTTAACCCGGTCGTGGCGACCGTGTGCCTACAGCACGTGAGATTGTCTGGCCCTTACTCTCCGGACATCTCGCCCACACTCCTACACCCCTTGTACACGCGTACAAGCTTCCCGATGCAAACTGAATGAGAACGCGGGCGCAGATGGCGCCGCGTTAAATAGTTGAGGCTGACACCCCCACCACTGTTCCATAGATAGACTCGCAGGCCAGCCTTGGTTTACGCCCCCACACAGAATTCTCAGGTTGGCTGCCTGCTTCCGTAAACGAGGCTCGCCGGCAGCATCCTCGGAGTTTACAGCCTCCGGTATTTTTGGCTCTGCGGCACTACCTGAGTCAACCGCCCGAGCGCAAACCCCCGGATGTTCAGGCTCAACCCCTTCCTCCCCCGCAGCGTACTTTCACCAACCTAACGGTTCTGGCCCTCGTGTTAACGACGCCACACGTGTAAGTCACCGCCGGTTCTGACATTTCAGAAAGAAGAGGAGCGCCGTCACCCCCAGGTCATAACATGCACTACACCGACGAGATTAGTTGCTATAGAAGTCGACTATCCCCTAAACTCTACTTAATACCCACTCACTTCAGACGAGTAAAAAATATAAAACGCAGAGGTAAACTACACGCGCCTCTCCACCGGCTACCGGCCGCTCGCGTGCGCTCACTGCTCAGCTAAGAGAACGCCGGAAGTGACGGGCGCTTCGGAACTGCCCTCGTTGGCGCCCAGGCCGCGCTCAACGAGAACGACGCCAATTAATCGTCGCCGAGGCAGTTTCCGGGCGCCGTTCGCGACACCACCGCCCCGTCGCCAACGCAGCCTCATGATGGCGTATTAACTCGCACGCTCAACTCCACAGACGGAAGGAAGTACGGTAAATACACAAAGAAAAGGGAGAATGTACAAGGTGCCCTTTACATGACCTTCCTTGGGGGAATAAAACATATTACGTAACAGATCTGTCAATAATCTACACCTCCAATAAAAAATAGTGTATGCATTCCCGCTTCTATCGCCGATGTGCACTACATTCATTGCGAAATAATTGTAAAAAAATTGTAATGAAAAGCAAAGTAACCATTATAAAAGAGGGCATGGCTCTGTCATTTCTGCGTTCTTCTATTATAAAAAGGACCGGCGTTGCCAGCAACGAATAACAGATTTGTTTAGTGTTATAGATAACCTTACTGCAGATATCATGCTATCAGTGTATTGTGTGGCACAGGCCAAGCAGTGTTATTTTTTTGGCGGTATGTACATAGGATATTGGCGGAAATACTAACAAGTGGAAAAATTATAAGGGGCAACTCTTTAGAAAGATTATAAGGGGCAGAGATGGCAGCGTGAAGATATGAAGCAACAAGGAGAACAAGATGAAACGATAACATAGAGCCCATTACAGAAGTAACGAAATGCTTGGTAGTGAATGCAATAGGGTATACTACACAAGTGCGGGTATAGAAATGATGATTAACAAAGATTTATCAAGGGTGGCGGACACGAACGCTGTGGGATAAAACAGAGTGGGTAGAGGAAAATGCCAATGGCGAAGTGACTGGAAAATATTTGCAATTAATAAAGACGAATAAGCAGGACAAGAGAGAGGAAGAGAAAAGGAGAAGAAAAAAGGTTGGATGAGAAAAAATAAAGGGTGGGAGAGAAGAGGAGAAAAATAAGAAATGAGAAAAGAGATGATAGGATGAGATAGAAGTGATAATGGATAATAATAAGAAGAGAGAAAGAGAGGAGTAGTGAGAAGATGTTAGGTGAGGACGAGGGAAGAGACTGAGAGATAGAGGTAGAGGCAAGACTGAAAGAAAGAGAAGTATGAAGGAAAAGATTGGGCATTGGTAAAAAAGAATGACAGAAAAGAAAGGGAGAAACATGATAGGCGATGCGTAAAATATGGAAGTGCCAGAAAAAGGAGAAGGCAATATGAAAAATTGAAACTGAAAATAAACGAAAAGAAAAAAGTGCAGAGAGATGATGAAGGTAAACGAGAGAAAAAAGTCAAAAAGAGGTGAAGGAGAAAGAGGAGGTGCAATAGGAAAAAAACAAATGGAGTGAAAACAGCGCGTACTTTCTAGCCCGTATTTTCACACAAAATTGCGCAAAAAGTACTCAGATTTTCGAAAAATTGTACATGATCTTATTTCAAAATGTATCTTTGAGGAACACATTTCATTAAGGGAAAAATTTATATCTTTAATATTTTAGTTGTGTTAAAACACCGAAATTTTTTTTCGCAATTTACGAAAAATCAGAGTATATAACGAATATGAGACCTGCACCATTCTCCTAAACATCCTTCAGACTATCCAACGACAAAATTTAATAAAAAACGATGAAGCCATTTTTTTAAAATTCGGAAAATGTCTCTGGCGATTCATATAAAGAGCCCCCAAAATTAAAATATCGATTTCAAGTTCAAGTCCACGCGACTTCGACATAATCGATTGGGGAATAACAATTCTGGAGAAACTCCGCTGAACAGTTTAGCCGCCAGCGTTTTTTATAGACGGGCAGACGACCGGACGGACAGGTGTTTTGCCGTCATTCGATTTCTCGATGTCAAGAACCCACAAAACATAGATTCTAGCTACACTCTCTGTTCTAAATTTAGCAACTGGATTAATCATTTTTTTCGTTACTAGGGCACCGCAATAAGAGTTTTTGTGCCGAAAATTCGCCGTTCCTTCCAGCAGCATTACACAACTCCGTTGCGAGAAAGTAAAGAGAGGGAAAGTGAAAACGTGAGACGGTGAGGGACGTGGCGGGGCCAGGGGAAGGCGGAGGCACCACTAAGAGCTGCGGGAAGCGTCGTGGGCGCAGCGCGGTGAGAGGCGATGCGGACCATTCATTAATACGCGATTCCGGACGCGTTAGCGGCTAAGGTCCCAACATCCGTAAGTGTATGTTTGACTATGGGAGGTGGCTGCGATATTTGCGCGCTGAATGGCGAAGACCGGTGCCGATTTACGCGTCGGCTTGCACGGCGTTTTAAACAATCTGGTACCTCTCAGCTGTCGTGCATCGTCGCAGCTGGGACAAACTCAAACCTCCAGACTGGGAAAGGGTATGAGATGGGTGGTGGGCGCGTTCGCGGGACAAGGTGAGCAGAAGACGGACGGAATGTGACGGGGCGGGACGGGTGTGAGCGGGTAGGGGCGCGGGCAAGACAAGATGGGGGTGGAGCGGGGAGACGAGACGGGAAGGAATGGGAACAGGACAGGCATGGGCGGGCCGGGCCGGGCCGGGGCCGGGCCGGGGCGGGGGCCGGGGCGCGGGGACGAGGTGAACAGGGACGGGACGGGATGGGATGGGACGGGGGGCGGGGCGGGCCGAGCGGGGCTGGGCGGGGCAGGGACGGGTTGGCAGGGCAGGGCGGGTGAAAGCAATACGGCGGAGCGGTTGGGTGGCCCCGCGGCGTGCGTGGCGCTAGGGCGCGGGCGCAGACGCGGGGACGTGGTAGGGTGCAGGCGGCCGCGTTTCCGACCCAGCCTGTCACCTGCTGCGACAGTCTCGCCGCGCCGCCGTGTGGATGACGACGCGTCGCCCTTGAGTAAACAACGGCCCCGCGCTCGCCACGCCCCGCCCTCCCCTTCTCCAACGCCCCCATTCGCTTTCGCCCTTCGAACCTTACGTGCCAACGGTGTATCGGAATAGTGACGGGGCCATGCTTTCGTGCTGATGGAGTTGTTTTCAAAAATAAATTGAGAATTCAAGATTGAATAGTATGACGGACATTTTTATTTGTTCTGGAAATTACGGAGCTCGGTTAGGCATGTAAGCCGAACGTAGTCAAGCTGTGTTATTTCCAGACGAAATAAAAATTCTGCTAGTCATTCACTGAAAAGGCCTAAACTATTATTTTCAAGGCAAATCCGTGCACAGGAAGGCATGACCTCCATCAGAATTTGAATGTAATGTTTAGTAATATACGTATACATCTTCGACCTGATCTCCGCTTGACAGTCGACCCCCTCTTTGCCCTCACCTTCCCACCCTTCGCCGCTCCTCGCCCTCCAACTCGTCCTTGACCCCCATTCGCCCTCGCTCCACCTTCACACTAGTCTCTAACCTCGTAACGATGCCCAGACGTCTAATGCAATATTTTTCAAACCGTGGTGTTCAATAGATCTACATGATAGTGCACAGCATGTTGCATTAGGATAGCATTGAAAACAGATGTCTTCCGTAACATGCAGCCATATATTAACTTGTTTGTTGATCTTGAACTACTTTATCTTCGAAAAATTTTTTACGAAACTCATTTTACCTATCCAATCTTACCAAAGTGAACAAACGATTAGATGCTGAAGACGCTATTGTCCTATTTCAAGAATAATCAAAATTATACAAGACCATTTGATGACTTTCCGATGAAATGATGCAGTTAGTATTTCGAGCTGACACGCCGAAGATTCATTAAAAACAACTTGAAATAAGGTCATGTAAAACTCATTGTTCGTCGTGAATGGTGATTGTGCTTCAGCGAAACGCTCTTAATCGATAGACACGTCTATTTCTTTTTTAATTTCACTTTCCGCCCAAAGTAGTCAAACCTATTTTCCATTTGAGAGCGCAATAGCTACTATATTTACTGTTCAAAAACAAGTTAAGGGATTAACTCCGACTTTACTGAATGCGTTAAGAGAAGTCGAGGGAAATAATCGAATTCGAATCCAAGACCCTGGCAAAGTACAATATTTGTGTAAGGTTACATCTGCATTTGGTATTAAGTAGTGTATTGTGTCAGAGACATCAAAAAATTGACAGATAAGCCAACACTTAATCACTTGCTGTACAATTATGAATAACATTTAATTTTCTTTTCCGGCTCACAGTCTAGTCTCTAGACCACGAATCTCCAAATGGTAAATAAACAATGGAGTTGTGCAGTGTTCGCTCCCCCATCCCATAGCTTGCTGTCCAGTATTTTCTTCGTCTTCCTTGCTTCATCTTCGCCCCTTTACTTACACACATTTACGTTCGCATGTACTACACTATCATTCCTGTGGGAGACCAGCCGGGAGCTTAGAGCTTATCCCGGCCGGGACGGTGCCCTGCTGGTGGGAGATTCTTGTTTAGGGAAAAATTCTCGCAAGCCGACATAGAGCAGCGCCGGATCTCGCCATCCAGCGGGGCAAGATCACCGTCACCTCTCCCGATAATAAATCATGCACTACACTCCCGTGACAATTTACCTTAGCAGTTGAGGCGCCAAGAATCACTAATCAATCAACCAACCAATCAATCATACCTTGCTGGCGCGTGCCGGGTCTATTTTTTTTTGCATCTGTTGCAGCACATCTCACACACAACAGCGTGTGCGATACAGTCGCCTGGCGACGTCGTCTCCGCCTCCACCGCTCCTCCACAGCAGCTGCCCTCTCCTCCCAGGCCCTACCGCTCCCACGGCTACTTACCACCACCCGGCCGCCACCCGTCACCGCCACCCTTCACCGCCACCCTTGCCGCCTCCGCTGCTTCGCCACTACCACAACCACCACCACCACAAACGTCGTCCATGAGATGGCTGTCTTCCCTTACCCTGTCCGCCCACTCTCGTCTGCCCCCACCAGATGTCCTCGAGAGAACGCGGATGTGCTCGGGATGCATCCCCCCTCTCTCTCTCTCTCTCTCTCTCTCTCTCTCTCTCTCTCTCTCTCTCTCTCTTCCTCCCACTCACACATAAAAACACAACGCGCACGCACACACACACGCGCGCGCGAGGGCGCGTCCGCAACATACCCTCTGCCGGGTGTCCTTCGAGGCTTCGCCTTCCTTGAATAATAAGAGACCTGATGGAAGCCGCTGTTCCCCGCCTGACGTATATTTCGCCGGAGCGTAAAAATCTTTCGCTCGCCCACCCCGACCAGCTTTCCACACGAGACACAGTGGTCTGGAAGTTGAAGGCAGGTGACGTTAAGGTAAAATGTATTCCCTTTTCTAAGTAATCGGTAAAAACTCGCGTAAAGAAACTATCACAAATGACTCGGAACAAAGCGAACTGAATGAAAATTACAGTTTTAGAATCTGGGATATTTAGAACTGATTGTATCTCTTAACAAACTTGCAAATTACATTGATAATTCATATTATCATATTATCAATTCATATTTATCATATTAAAATGTTTAAAATGAAAAAGTAGTGGAACTTATATCATGCCAATTATTTTTCAATCATTCGATTTCTCAATCCAGATTTTAGTATATCTTTCTAAAATGTCACATATTATATTGTTTTGGATATTACTGTTATATGTGTATCAAGTCGTATCTTTTATGCATTCCTTCTGCTTAAAATTTTCCCTTCAAACAACGGAATCCAAATAATAAAATAAACTCAAATTGTTTGACGTCCTGGTAGGTAAAATGTACATGACATAGTATTTAATGATCATATTGTGATAAAAAGAACACAGATGTAATCTTCTCTTTACATGAATCCAAGAAATTATTTTGTATAACCCTATTATTTTTCATGTCTAATTTTAATGCCCAAAGTTTTGCTTTTAAATCTAGATAATTTAAACAATGTTTAATGTCCCTTCTTTCATTCTAAAATATCATGTAGTTTGTACGAATTTTGGCGTGAGATAAATAAATAAAATAAATTGAAGTTCTATTTTGACTAGCGAAGGGTACTTGAAACACGAAATAATGTGTACGGTACAACAAGAACCGAACTAGTACAAATTCGAGCTTTTTCAGGAGGCACCCAAATTTAATAGCGTACACGTTCCTAGTAATGTATATATGATTTTTCTGTCCAATATCTTTGAATGTCTTTGGCACTTGCCGGTAGGAAATATCCCAGCGGATACCCCCACTTGGAGGGAATAACTTGACGAAATGTCTCAAAATAAGGAATTTCGGACCTGGTTGTTACTTGTAAGAAACCCCTAAATTAATCTCACAAGCATTTCGTTTATTCGTGTAACACATTAATCTTAAGTTAATAATAAATTTCGACACCCATGAAACTTAAATAATGGCATAATTTCT
The DNA here is from genome assembly GCA_017312745.1 of Gryllus bimaculatus. NCBI lineage: Eukaryota > Metazoa > Arthropoda > Insecta > Orthoptera > Gryllidae > Gryllus > Gryllus bimaculatus. Next base: position 4,371,106 of record BOPP01000098.1, read on the forward strand.
TTCTGGGCAGAATGCGAGGCAACACACGATATGGAATGTAAAATTAGCCGTTTCAGTCCCGTTTTCCTCGATGGACGAGAAAAACTTTGCAGTCTCGCTTTCATCGCTTTGCTTGATTTGAAAATATGAATGACTATGTATATAACAAATATTCCTTAGTGGAGAAATTTTGGATATTTTCAGAGATGAATGTTGGTTTCCGCCATTCATTTTGTTCTACGATTTATCATCATTCCATGGTCGAAACATCGTTGTTACAAAAATTGCCACTTTGTTTAAACAGGTTGAAAAGGGCTGAAGAGGCTCGTTATAGAGAGATTCACTATGTGTATTTCTGATTCGCACATTGTATTACATAGTAGGTTTGTAATTTGCGAGTAATTATCGAAAGATTTAACAAAACACCCTCCAAATAATAATCTGTTACATATACACTGAACATCATCTGACCCTTTAAAGAATTGCGAGAAAAATCTGTACACTTGGTCACACTTGAAACAAAAATATACACAGGGGTGTAAATTCTTCATGCCTCATTGTAGTAGATTGCCTCATTGTGGTAGAAAATATTAATGTTCCAACCTTACGTTATAACTTTTTCATTTCCGTTTTGCACAAATACTGCATTTTAAACCAAGAGAATCAGAAACTAATAAAATTCATTCCACGAATAAAACATTTGTGGGCAGGCAATTATTGAGAATCCCGTGAGCACGTGCAAACATTCCCACTCCATTGTGTTGTCATTCAGCAAGTCAATACCCTCGCCGCCCCGCTACACTGAAGCGCAAATCTGATAGTCAACCTTTCGTAAAATACGCGCACGGCCGAACAAAGTATGTGTGATCACGCACTAATTCTCCTATCAGCTTGCAAGATAAAGCTGGACGATTGTGTGCCGTTGCTGCCGCCCTTGTTTGATTGGACAAATTTGTCGTGATCGGACGGCAGAATGTATGTCTCAATGTTGGTAGCCAACAGCGCTGCTATTTATGCGTTTGGATTACGCTACTGAGTCGGCCAATTCTTGAGCGTATGCGCTCTGATTACCCCTCAGGGCGCGTGTGTGTACTGGACATCACGGGCTTTCAGGATTCTACGCACAGCGCGCTGGAATGCCGCGAAATAGTTCGCTGATTGCAGCCGACGACGCATCAATGCCTTTTTTTGATGGGTTACCCCTAGCGTTAAATAAAATAATTAGCCTAAACACGCTATCATTCATTTGTTAAGCAATTTTGTGACGTGAACATACTGTTTTTTCAAATATTACTTGTGAGAAAAATAAGACAACACACAAAAGGTAAATTACTCCATGAACACACCAATAAACATTTCAATATTAAGGGAAAACGTAATTTATTTTAAAAGGAAAGAAAAACTTTGTAAAACTAGCTCTTTGTAAATTTCATTCAAATGGAAATACTACATGCTGTCCTTTCGTAACATGTTTCGTAACTAAACAATATCCGCAGGCAAATTAAAAAACGAAAAAAAAATTAAAATATAGCAAATAATAGTATCTAAAAGTAAAACACAACATATTTCAAAGAGAATCTCAAAGCTCAGAAATGAAAGGGTCGTGTTATATTGCATAATACTTTACAGGGGAAAAATATTTTGCTGTTTTTATTAATTATTTAAATATTCATGTTAGTTTTCTCCAACTCTCTTTCGCACGCGTTCCATTTATTCACTAACTGTACGCATCAAAAACATTATTCTCATATGATGGTAGTAGAAGTGCGTACTAGAGAAGGCCTCTGCTTACTGACTGAAACTTTGCATCCCGGCTGATGCCATCGATGCATTCTCGCTTCGTCTGTGCATGGCTAAATCTCCAGGTCAGCTGACACTTTGACACTTTACCATGGCTCCCCCACTGTATCACCAAAGCGGCCCACAGACCTGCATATTCGGAGCGCGCCTTGCCAACATGCACAAACGTAGCCCATTTGTCGCAACATGCGCTCCGCTCTGACCCTTATGCCCCTCCGAGAAGCACCCCGGTGTCCAGTCCTACAGTTTTACGGGTGAGAGGGCAGGTACACAGGCAGGCGCACACCAAGTGAACCGTGTGACAGTCTAACACTAAGATCCTTCGTCAAAAATAAAATGCAGAAACAGGACAGGCATTACGAAAGTGTTGTAAATGGAATGTGTGTGTGTGTGTTTGCGTACGTGTGCGTGTGTGGTCGCGAGTATCATTACATGACGGGAGACAAATGATACTTTCTGCCACATGTAGCCCAATTAAATGAGGCCGTTCAAGTATGTGAGTCTTGTTTCCCCGCGTATCAACCACTTTCTTTATATGCCCCTTGAGTGTACAGACTGTTATGGCTGGGAGGTGGCAGTGTGTCGCCCGCCTCCGGAACGTGCGATTCTGCTATACTGCTGATATAGCTCTGAAGAAGGCCAAGGCGAGATGGCCGAAACGTCAGCACAATTGACCGAGACGCGGCTCAACCCAGATAGCCAAGAATGTATTAGACTTTGCGCCATTAGAAATGAAAGCTTCCGAACAAAAAGGAGTTCACTCCATGTCAATTTAAAAAAAGGAGCGAGTACAGGAGAACAACGTTAAAAAAGAAGATGTCCTCCAAAAGAGGGGCAGATGGCCACCCTGGTTGTACTATACTGTGGTGTTCCGCTCTTCAACCGCTGCTCGAACGCACGGTGCGCGAAAAGAAAGCCCGCGCCCACAGTGGACGGCGGTTCGTGAAATCTGTCGGCGGTGGGGGCAGCGGTGG
>BOPP01000098.1:4375663-4386557 GCA_017312745.1 Gryllus bimaculatus
GCTTACGATGCCCGCCGCGGACGTGTGTTGTTCAGAGGCCGCGGGTCTTCCTGGAGCATGGGTTGGATTGCAATTTTCACGACAGAAGGCGGAAGGTCGTAGCACAGTAAACTAAGCATGCTGAAACCACTGAGAACACATATCCGCATGTTGTAATCAGGAAGGTGACGTGAGCTATTGGAATTTTTTCCCCTTGGATTATGGTTTTTGGAAGATTTTTGGGACGGCGGAAAATAAAGATTTTGCCGTTACCCTTATCTGGATTAATTATAACTCTCCAATCCTGAGTCCATTCGACATTTATTAGTTACGCTTTCTGGTCGATAGTCTTTAGTCACTAATATATCACAGTTTGTTGCGAAAACTGCTACATCATCAGCGTAAAGTGCTACGTTAGGGTCCCCTTCCGGTGGAATGTCATGGCAGGAAATATTAAATAATCAGGGTAAGTGATGATCCTTGAGGAATGCCTGCGTTGTTTTGGAATATTCTTGACGTTACATTGTTGATTTTATCTATGAACTCTCTGTTGGAGATAGAAATTGTAATGAGTTTGATTAAATAGTCAGGATTACCTAGATCATGCCATTTTTACTCAAGCACTCCATGCCATACTCTGCCGTCGGCATAGCTTATTTCTAAGAGAGCTATATTTGTGTGCTCTTTTCGGAGAAAACCGTTACCTATGCCTTCCATCAATCTTAATAATTTATGAGAGAGTGAATGATTGTGTTTAATACAAAACTGAAAAGGCGGAATTGAGTTTCAGATTGTTAAGCAGTGATAGATACCATTAAACACATTTATCCATGCAGATTTATTGATCCAAAGGAAACTATTTAATCCACACAGCAAAACGATTCCTCAGATAAAAGGTAATACTCTGGACTAGATACAGCGTGGAAAGAATCTTAGATACACGAGAGTCGGTGTGGCAAGGCATAACAAGTGGAAGCGGGGCCTGGCGGAGTGTGGCGGAGCGAGGCGTGGCGTGGCGTGGCGTGGCGGGTCAGTCCTACCGACGAGGCGGGTCGTGGCGAGGGTGATGTGGCGAGGCGGGGGTGGCGAGGCGGAGTGCAATGGGGCGAATCATTGAGGCACGGGGCGGAGTAGGATGGGGAACGGGGCACCGCGACGGCGCAAGTGCGATCGCCATGTACCTGTCACAACTACGAGTCGCATAACTCATCCAACTACGCATCAAGATATCGTTCAGCAGACGCGATATTTACTGACGCAAAATAACAAACGGCAGACAACGCCCCGAAGCAGTAGCATCTTTTGAGAAGTTTTAGTTGGAGTAGAAATTTGATACATAGCGAAAATAATTTACAAGCAGCCGTCATAAGGGAGTACACAGGAGTGAATATTTCTTGTTTCCAAATGTTGCAAACTACGCTTGTTGAATGTTCATTTATAATCGAAGTATCTAAAGTAAAAGAGAGATCGATATTCTGGAGCTTAAGGTAACGTGCGCATATTTCACAACTGACGCCACATACATTTTTCATGTTTTGACGATAATAGGGAAAACAAAATAACTAGAGAATATTTATGTATACAGAGAACGAAAATTACGAATATTATGCAATCTTTAATTTTCATTTAGCACAAGTTAAAAAGAGAAATAATTTGGCTGGGATTAAGAAGCTCTAAGAGGGTTAGAAGTCTCGTTATACAACTTTTAAGAGCAAATGTAGTTATCTTAGACAATCAAAGTAGTTGTTAAAGTCACCAGAGGTATATTAAAAAGTACGTCAACAGAACGAACTCACGCATTAATGCACAGAAGTTCGTTTTGTAGCGGCGTTGAGCATCTACCGTAGTACTATCCACGTGAAATTTATTATTCCTAATATTATGCCCATTTCCTTCCTAAAGAGAATCAACTTTTAACGCCTGCCAAACACGCCACTGCGACAGAGTTGAAGCAAGTTTGTGGAACGAAGTGAAAGTAGGGAACAATATGGTATATCACGAAAATAGAGCGCAAGGAATCGAAAAGTTCGATGGTGTGTACATTAATCCAAGTGAAAATATCCCAGTATTACTTTTAAATACTTTTATTAGAGAATTATTCAATAATGAGCCTCTCAAATGTTTCTGATTCTCAAGATTAAAGACATTTTATACTGGATCACAATCTATGTCGTGCACCGCATGGTTCTTCTTTATTAATTTCTATAAAGTATTTTCAAAATTCGGTAATAAACAAGCTTTCGGTCATTGCGCAGACACATCCCATATATAGAATGTCCGAGGAGGAAACGTCAAAACTTCGCAAATAAACTCCTAAGACAGTTTTAAGCATATGTTGTCTAATAAACTACCGGGATATTCCGAATGGTTCAACAGATATAAGCACTCAAATGGTGGCGTAAGAAAATGATTTCTCGGCAGAACTTTGCATTGCAGAAACATAGAAACGCTCAAAAAATATAAATTTCTTATATTATATTAAGTTTATTGTTTACAAAATAAATGAATACATTTGTTCAGAAAGAAAAATTAACCCAGAAAATAATATAATTAATTCAACTAGAAATTAGGCGAAAACTACTCTTTAAAAACGCACATGATCTGATTGAATTTTTTTAAAACAAATTTTATATATGGAAAGATCTGTATCTTAAATATTGTACTTTTGCAAATACAGAGACCGTGAAAAACGTGACCGTCGTTTATTAATACGGCGAGAAAATTTAAAAAATAAATTTGGAGTCGTTTTTATGAAAAATAACCGCTTCAAATTACCCCAATTTCACTTACAATTACGCGAGAATTAATCATATTATCCAAAGATTTTATATTGCTCTATTTAAAAATCTCTCTTGAAATAACAGATTTCATAAAGGAAAAAATATGAATAATATATAAAATATATAAAAGAATCAATATTGTGATTGTAGGAAGACGATAAAAATCTATCGGAGGTCGAAGTTCATTCGAAAACTTTGTAGCCATTTTTTAAAAAAAATTGAAAATGTCGTTGAAACTTTATACGACCCTCTAAAATCAAAATAATCGTTTGAAACTCGCAAGGCCGCCAGTTCACTAAAGCAACGGGGGGGGGGGAATCAATTTTGGAGAAAATCCGGTGAATGGTTTAGGCGCAAGCGTTGACCACCGACGGACGGATTGACCCGATATGCAGTCCATTAATTTTTCATGGTCCCACAAAGTATGAATTCTGACTACAAGAACATTTATTAGTAATCAGGGCTCGGAAATGACAGTTTTTCTGCCGAACACTCGTCGATTTCACGAACGTTCGATTGCAACATATTTGTGTTCTTGGGAAGTACGGTAAAAAAGCTTCCAGGAAGTAAGGTGAAACTTCCATTAGCACTTATGAATATTTTGAATCTGACGTGTTCAACGTTTTGCCTATACTTTTACTTACGCCATTGTAACAGGATATGTTAGCTTATTATAAAAGACGATAGGTACTGTTAAAATTTGACTATCTTCACTTTTACATTTACGTCCAATCTATTACGTATATTTTTGAAACCTTTATTAGATCACTTGCAATAAAAGTCAACAATATATTAATCGACTCTGTATCATTTATCGGTTGAAACATTCAAAATTATCCTGCGAACGACACTGGCCCAAACAAGTTCCAGTACAAAAGGATCTTAATTACTTTTTCCTGGACAGATCGTTCAGCCAATGTAATGTACTTTCGAATTTTCATCTCAATTGCGTAGGTCCTGGGCTTCCAACCTTAAAATATACTGTCACTATCAACCCGCAAATTTATTTTTAGCAAGTCGTGATCTTCACGCATGAATGACGTCTAAGAAAATTGTTTGTATTTTATTAACATAGCCGACAATAATTTAGTGTATAAATATCACAAGTTATGAATTTAGTAATACTACGTAGTTTGTGCAGTAGAACATGAATAATGCGAAAATCTCGATTTTTCGAAAATAGTTTCATTCTGTAGATGTTATTCAGTAATTAAATCATCTATAAAGAGAAACATTTGATAACTCAATTTTGTTTTCACCGCAGATTCAAGATAAATGAACAGACCACTGTACTACGTACTTTTGTGAAGTCAGATTTATCGCAATCACACTGGAGAATTGATAAATCGATCATGTCGTATTTATCGCCATCACTTATCAAATTCATCGATTATCCTGCCCGCCCAAATACCCACCAACAGAACGAATCTGCATTATTTTGGCGAGAACGTTTCAAAGAGCCAAGCTCAATTGACTGATTGTGCGAGTCCACTGCAAAAATCATTAGTCTCGTAAGTGTAGTGCATTTTTTATCGTGGGAAGTGGCGATGAGCTTCCACGCACGCTGGAGAGATCCGACGCCAAACTACGTCAGCTTCCGAGTATTTTCCTCAAACAGGTATCTCCCGTCAGTGGGACACCGCCCTAGCCGAGACAAGGTCTAAGCTGGTCTCCCTAGTAGTATAGTGCATGTCAGTCTGTGCAAGTAGTAAGGGAAGGAAAGGAGAAGGAAGAGGGAGGAAGCGTACGCGGTGCGGGGCCCGTTTGTTTGGGGACTGCTGCGACACTGTGTTCATGGACGAAACCACAGAAACCTACCGATCAGAGCAGCCGGCCGCTACAATTATCCTCCACACAGCGACTGAATTTCACCCAGCTGACAAGCTCGTCTTCAATATCCTACCACTATCGGGGGCCGAACCGTGAGACCTCCCAGTCAGAAGCACTGCAGTGATACCAGTTTATGCCCTGAGCCACCTTTGCCGGTCCCAAGCTCAAGGACTTCAACTTCAATCACTACCGCATATACAGAACATCTCAATTAGACCATTTGCAGACTAACGTGATGATACTATCTCTATTACTTTGGGAGAAATGTCACCATTCAGTCGAGCAAGAAGCTTGATCACGGTACCTGTAGGCGTGGCTCATACGATTGCAATTAAGAAATTTACAGCAATACAGCCATGTTGGTTTGGGCCAAGATAGCCCGGTCGTCAAATGCAACGACAAAAGTATCAACAACAATAACGTTATGTTGAGATAATTTTGCAAATGGCAATCCAGCACTGAGATCATCTACTCAAGGAAAAGAACAGCATAAAACGGAATACTTCTCCCTCGCCTACGTTCGGAAGTTCAGTATGGCATCATCGTCCGAACTCCACTTGAATCCCGACGAAAGTAGTGTCAACAACACTAATAGTTGTGATAAATAAATAAAGATATTGTCAGGTATCAATATTTTAATTCAACTTATGATCATTTCGATCGGCCTACTAAGTGAGTCGGCGACTTGAGAGGCACAGGGAAAAGAAAGGCGCCGGTATTGAGATAGCGTGGGGGAACGGACAGATATGGGAAACCACGGGCGTGCGGAACGACGGACGCCCGGGAAACGACGGGTTGCCGCGCGAGGAACCACGGGCGTGTCGGACGTGGAACCACGGGCGCCCGCGTTCGGGAACCACTAGGCGTCGGGCGTATATCACATGGGCGCGCCGGGAACGAACTCGATGCGCGTTTCTCAGGGAACGACAGAGGCGACGGCGGAAACAGACTGAGCGGCGAGACAGCGTGAGCGGATGCGCCGTGTGGAACGACTCGTGAGTGCGTCTGTAAGTTGGGATAAGCAGTTACAGATCATCAAGCGCGGGAGAGAACGCAACGGTAAGTCGCGCTGTTTTGGGAACGACTGTGGGAAGTCGCAGAAGTCGGAAACGCACTGTGATCGTGCTCTGCTCTTGTTGCTGCTTGGCTGAGAGAACGATACGAATAGCGCGTGGAATGGAGTGGGGGAACCAGCAGAGCAGCGACTAATTATCCAGCGGACCGGTATCTGGCACTCGACTTGTATGGCCGATCTGTCAGGCAGGACGGGGCAGCGGCGGGCGTCACTAGTGCGGGGAACGTTGAGGAATGGGCGAACATGGGAAAGAAATGGCGCTATGGGATTTGATGAGCGTGGGGGACGACGCGAATTGGGGAACCACGGGCAGTGCATTACTCGGGAACGGACGGGGCGACGCGAGGAAGACGCACCGGCGTCTGAATGACGAGGAATCACGGGCGTGGGGAACCACTGGGCGCTCCCGGTGCCGCGAACCATCAGGCGCGCGGGACATCACGGCCCTGCTGATCCTGTTTGTTGTGCGCGACGAGTCTGCGACACGACGACCATCGCGCGAGGGAAACGACTTGAGCGCTCGTCCTGGGAAACGACGAGCGCGTCTGCCACATGCCGTCGGCGGTAACCCGTACCGATATCAGCGCGTGGTACAGGAATTCGCATTGGGAATCGACATTCGAACTGACCGCAAGGTGATTATCGACGAGCGCGTTCCCAGAGAGAACGTACGACAGCGCAGGTCGGGAACGCACGAGCTGCGGGCGTGGAAACGACTGGAGAGCCTGTGGAACGACGATTGCGTCATTCAGGGGAGACGACACACGAACAGACGCGCTTTGGTGTTAGCATGGAACGGACTGATCCGCGGGGAAACGACACGATGGCAGGAACCGACGAGCGCGGAGACGAAGAACGACTCCGACGCGCGGGGATCTGCACGAGTTGTGGCGACTAGTGGGGAACGACGAGGCGCGTGGAAGAACGGATCGCGAGCTGCGAGGGGAACGACGATTAGCGGCTGCCGGCACTCCGTAGTTATGGCCATGCGGCAGGAACTCGGCGCTGCACGGTGGCCCCTTACTCACTATGGCTGTTGACTCGAGAAGGCACAGCGTGAAAGAAAGGAGCGCGGATATTGGAGGGCGCTTCCTTGGTGGATGATGTCACTCCCAGGGTGAACGACGGAGATTGCGCTGAACACCACGCTGGGTCGGGCGAGGGCGAACGACGATGCGCGTAGTGGAAGGCGATGGGTGAACGACGATGCGCGACGGGGCTAACATGACGAAGCGCGACAGAGGGACTACGCACGAGCTGAGGGGTAACGTTACGGAGCGCACTGAGGAACGAACTGCGAGCGCTGACGTGGGAAAGACGTGAATGCGTCGTTTCATCCCGAGAACACTCGCAGCGCCGTGAGAACGAACGAACCACCATGGACACGACGAGATGTCTTGGCTGGGGATATCAACGACCAGAGGCCGCGCTCTAATGCGGGAACGCAGCTGATCTCGCGGCCACGGGAAAATACAGCGCGGCAGAAGATCGACGAGCGCGACGGGAACCGAACGAGTGATCACGTTTTGCTGGAAGCGAGCGCTCAGGGGGCTGGGGCAACCGACTCCGTGCATGCTGTCGCGCGGTCTGGAACGGAGAGCGGAGCGCTGGCCCCTCCGTCCTGGTCCGCTTCAATTAAGGCATGATCAAACGACAGTGAGCGGCGAGGGAAACGAAAACATGTTAAGCGCAGGAACCTGCGATGCGCGAACAAGAGAAACGCTAAGAGCAATAGTTCAACTCGTTAGTATGGCCATTGCGTCAGGGACGCGCGCTGCGGTCGGGCCGTCACCTACGGCGGGACTTGAGAGGCACAGAGGAAAGAAGTCATGGGCGCATGGGATTGATGGGCGGGACAGGAACGACGGAAGTTGGCGAAACCACGGGGATGCGCGGGGAACGAGATCGCGCGGGGACGAACGAGGCGCGGCCGGGACGACGATCGCACGGGAAACGACGAGCGCTCCGCTGGCTGAAGGAAACGATTCCGACTCTGAAAGCGCATGGGAAAGTACGAGCGCGGAGAACAAAACGAGCGCGCCGGGAACGACGAGCGCAAGGAACGACGAGCGCGGATGAGAATCGACGAGCGCGGGAAACGACGAGCGCAGGGAACGACGAGCGCGGAGAACGACCGAGCGCGTCGGGAACGACGATGCGCGGGGCACTTCGTAGTTATTGCGCCATGCCACCTCAGGACGTGGTACAGCCGCGGGGCCGGTCACTTAGTGGGGAACTTGAGAGGCACAGGTGGAAAGAGAAGGCGCGGGATTGATGAGCGTGGGGGAACGACGGAAGTGGGAAACCGACGGGCTGTGTTCCGGGAACGAACGGGAGCGCGGGGAAACGACGGGTGCGAGGGAACACAGGGCGTGCCGGAACAATCGGGGCGCGATGTAACCATAGCGCGCAGGGAATCACTGGCGCTGCGGGGAACGACGGTCGCGTGTGGGAACGACGAGCGCATAGGGAACGACGAGCGCAGGGAAAGACGAGCCCGGCCTGAGATACGACGAAGACGCGCGCAGAGAAGCGGACGGAGCGCTGACAGGGAACGACGAAGCGCGGGAAACGACGAGCGCGGGGAACGACGGGCGCAGGGAAACGAATCGTAGCGCGGAGAACGACGAGCGCGGGGGAACGACGAGCGCAGAAACGACGAGCGCGCGAGATAACGACGGCGCGGGGAACGACGAGCGCGGAAGACGACGAATGACCGAGCGCGGAGAACGACTGAGCTGCGGGCGGAACGATGAGAGCAGGGACATAACCAGCGCGTGAGAACGACCGGACGCGACGGGGAACGACGCAGCGCGCGGGAACGCAACAGAGCGCAGGGGAACGACGATCGCGCTCTGGAGAACGTACCGAGCGCGGAGAACGACGAGCGCGGGGAACTGACGAGCGCATCGGGTAAACGACGAGGCGCGGAGAACGGACGACGCGCGTTTGAGGGACGAGCGTAGCGCCGCCGTGGGCACTCGAGTATGGCCATGCGGCAGGGCGGCGCTCGGGCCCACGGGGCGTCACTAGTGCGGACCTTGCAGTGGAGGCACATGTGGAAAGAAGTGCGGCATGGTGATTGATCGGGCGTGGCATGGGTAACGACGCGAAGTGGATACTCACGGGCGCGGGGAACGACGGGCGTGCTGGAACCACGGGCGTGGGGAACACGGGCGTGGTGATGCGCCACGGTGGCGCGTAGGACGAGCGACGGGCGCGGGGAACCACCGGGCAGCGGGGACATACGCGACCAGGTGCGGGGCGGGAACCACGTGGCGTGGCGCCGGATCTACGAACGGGTCGTGGCGGAACATAGGCGCGGGGAACCACGGCGGTGCTGGAACCACGGTCGTGGGTGGAACCACGGGCGTGGGGAACCACGGGCATGTGAAACCACGGGCGTGCGGAACCACGGGCGTGGGGAACACGGGCGTGGGGAACCTAGCGGCGCCGTGGGGAACCATAGGCTGCGAGGCAGTACCACTGCGTCTGGGGGAGACCTACGGGGCGGGAACCACGGCTGTATGCTGCGGGAGACGAGGCGGTCGGGTTGATGGCCGCGCGCTCTCGTGTGAGAATCTCAAATGAAAACCGACCGCGCTCGTTGTTAATTCCCTTCTCGGGCGCGACGCCCGGCGTCTCACGTCAAAGAGCGACCGTCCGCGGTGGGGCGGGTGGAGTTTCAAGGAGAGTAGTGAGGGGAGCGGAGCAGGACAGTTAACGAACCAACACGGAAGTATTAATAAGCGAGGAAGAAGGGACGTGAAGCCTTGGATGAAGGCAGGGTGTGAAGTGAAGAGGAATGAGGAGCGGGCGAGCTACGTAATACTAACGAAGAGAGAACGCAACGTGGGTCATTAGAGGGGCTGGAGAATGAAACGGAGGCCAACAAACTCAAAAGGGACGTTGACAAAGGATCGGTGTTAAAACGAAGGCGGCAGTAGGAAGCAGAAACGTGAAGAATAATGCGGTGTCAAGGTGTCAACTCGAATTTGGTGTGGGAAGACAGAGGCGGCAGGAGGAAAAAGCTGACGAAAAGGGAATAAAGTGATAACAAGAAAGATCTGGGAAATGAGAAAATAGATTCAGGGGAAATGAAGTGAAGGAAACGGAGGTGACGACGTCAGGTCTACGGCACTGTCGTTGAAGAATGTAAGCTGAGAGGGATTCCGTAAAAATAAGTTAAGAGAGCCTGAGGACACGTGTGCAGATTGGAGAGCAGTGGTTGGGGGAAGGAAAGGAAGTCTAGAACGTGCGAGGTGGCATAACGCGCTGTCGTGGACATGGGTTTCAGGTGGTGTCAGGGATGGTGGCAGTCCTGTGAGCGAAGGGGCTGCTTACAGCGGGAGAAGGATGACGGTGTGTGTCCTAAGAAGGGGTCGAGTACATAGGAAGGACAGAGTTGGGGGGGGGTAAACGCAGAAGGGACTGGAAGCGTGGATGGAGTGCGGCGTGGCAAAAAGTAAAAACCAAATTCTAAGAGGGCGTGGGCGGAGGGGAAAAAGGAGACAGGACTGTTGTTTGTAAACAGACCGAATTAGGACAAGAAGGGGAAAGGGATGGTGAGTGTTCATATTGAAAAAGGTGAGATAACGAGGAAAATCAATGCGAACAGTGAACACGTAAGCCATGAGATGGAGGCAGAAGAAACTCGGCCTTGTGACGAGCAGGTGAGCGCCATGAGAGGTGCGACAAAAGAAGAGCAGTGAGGACAGGTGACTGCTGAAGAGTGGATCAAGAAGAGATACGGAGAAAGCTGTGCGGGCTGAGACGTGAAATAAATCAAGTACAAATAAGAGGCTACAACTAGCAGAAGTGACGTGGCAGGCGAGGTCGAGGGAACAAAGGAGACGAAGAAGCGAGTAAGCAGGTAAAAAGCGTAGAGGAGTACCTCAGTAGTGCGGGGTGCAGGAGATTCCTTAGAAGGAACGCTGAAGAGCAATTGAGCGTGCGTGGACGCGAGAGACCGTACATGTGAGGGAGGGCACGTCGGGTCTCTGCGGTCATAGCCGCGGGGGGGGGGGGGCGTTGGCGTGAGGCGGGGACATGGGGCGGGGGGCGTACAAGAACTCACGTGCTGGTACAACCGCCCAAGGCGTGCGGAATCCGCCCGCCGTGGTTTACAAAGCCCTGCACCCCCGTGCGCGCGGTCGCCCCGCCAGCCGTTCTGCGCTCTTCCCCGACGGGTGGCGCTGTAAAAGGGCTGTAACCCGTCCCCACCACGCCC
>BOPP01000098.1:4392166-4405299 GCA_017312745.1 Gryllus bimaculatus
AGAGCGGAGATGACGAGGTGGGTGATGACGGAGGAGACGATGACGGTGAGGATGCTGTGGAATTGATGGAGCTTCTGGAGCTGGCGGTGGCAGGGAAGACGACAGCAACAGCGATGCCAAAAATAACAGCGACACGTGAGTACGAACAAAACTCAGTGGTGTATGTGGTGAAGTAAGTTTCATCGCTCTTAATAGTTATGAAAATCATTACATGAAAAAGAAAATGACGGACGCTGTTGAAGTTTCTACACGGACGTGATAACCGAATAACACTTGTACGCCATATTTCGCTACAAATCATTTGAATTTGATTGGACTATATTCTAACGAGACATGTCGTTAAATTCTTCAATGCTCACTGGACGATTATAATGGCATTTCATTCCTCCGATTGGTTGCGTTACCTTGACATCATGGTTCAGTATTACGAAACGTTTTAACAGTATCAAACAGCTAGGTATTAAAACCTTGGCCTTCTTATATTATTACTGTAGGGCATTTAATGAATCCTGATCTGATCCAATCAGCCCAAGCGAATCCTTATTCACTACTTCTTATGGAAAGGTTTTATTTTTAATTACTCATAAGTGAGACATATTACCTTTCTGCACTGAGTAATTTCATGCATGTCTTTGTTTTTTTCTTCGTTTTTCGCTTTGTATTTCTCTCAGCGCCGTACTCGTGTATTTTAGCAAAATTAATAGCTCTATTTTGTAGGCAAATGTTGATGGCAAAACCATCGAAAGGCCAGCCGCTTTAAAAAATGGTTCATACAGAATACGATAACAACGTCTACTCTCGAGAGACCGCTTAGAAACTCTTCAAGTAAATTACCACAACACGTGCCCATGAAGCGTGCTCCAACAGGAGGCGAGGAGGTCTAAGAGGGGTCGGGGTTGAGGGAGATGAACGCGCTGTCAGCAACGGCGGTGACTGCGGGAGGTTGGGGAGGTCTGCGTGATAGGAGAGGAGCGGCGGGGGAGGCCGTGGGACGGAGGCGGAGGCGCAGCGAATGAGGTATTGGGGCGGCGGAGTGGCGAGGGCGTGAATCGCAAGGTGTGCATTGGATGTGTCGGAGAGAGGAGGAGGAAACCAATTACAGTGGTCTGGAGAGTCAACTTGGTGGACCAAATTCATATTCGCAGTGAAAAATATGGTTGGTTTCAAATTCCCCATCACGTGGCTGCGACAAAAAGTGATCAAACGCAGCCATGAACTCCAAATCAATTTATTTTCCCCTATTTTTCGAATATCGAATGTGTTGTTTTATCCGTACCAAACAGCTTGCTATTGAATCCTTCAGAATAAAAGTAATTTTTCCCATGTCCTGACTGTTATAGCACCTAAACTGAGGACAATACATTCTACAATACGAAATCCTTGCGTATATGAAACGGATATAATTATTTTTTGGGTTACTGGAGAAGCCTCAACATTTTCAAAATGTTGTGCAAAAAGGCTTCAATTGTTTTATTAAATTAAGTTTTCATCATTCTTTTCATCAAGTAGAGTAAAGGCAACATAAAAAGCTGCGAAAGTCTCATTTTATTTGAAATTTGAGTCGTCGAAAGTTCAGAATTTATTCGGCGTCTTCCTACAACTACAACTGAAGAGAGACATTTTTTCTTTAGATAAATCTAATCCGCAAACTTTTATCTTTAAATAAGGCCGAGTGCAATGTTTCGAAAATGCGAGTAGTTTTCGTGTACTTTTCACTAAATTAAAGGAAAATTTATAATCTTGTTTTTTGTTTTAAAAAATGGCTCACAATTTTTTTGAGCCGCTCTTTCATTTTTTCCAATAGAGCAAAGTATGTCGGAATTTTGGGTTCATTTTTATCATTTTCGAGAATGACAAAACATTAACATTGTAAAACTACAATATTGAGGGTAGAGATTTTTTTCTTAATGAAATATCATTTTAAAATCTTGATTTTGAAATAATGTGAATGAAAATCTCTTAATTTTTAATATTGCAAGAGGAAATGTTTGTTTTTAAAGCCTCGCCCAGATTTTTATCGCGCGAAGTTGGTAAACCGTGCGTAAAGCCACTAGTGCCACTATTGTTGCACCCTCTGGTTATGGGCCCCCGGCCGCCCACTGTGGGCCTGCACGGAGATGAGGGCCGCGTCAGTAGCTTTGGTCAATAGCGCGACGTGAAGCCGATATGTCAAGGTGCGCATATATGGCTTGTGGACAGGCGAAGGGCACTCAGACGGTTATTAGACAGGACCCTTGCGCTGCACATAGGGAACACGCAGGAGAGGCGGTGCAGAACAACCGACGTATTTCGTGAGTATTGTGAAACCCTTATCATGTCACATGCCTATTGAGATAATATAATTAATATTATAAATATCAAAGTAATGTTAATTTTCACTCAAAGAGAGAGAGAGAGAGACACGAAATCACTGAGTGTTTGGCAAATTCATTGGGTCTCATGCTACATTTTTACATCTTTATTGATAAGAAAGTAAACAATCCAACATTTTTGGGGCAGCTTACAATTTTTTAAAATAATTTTCACCATCTAAATTTAAAAAAAATAGAAAACAATTTAAAACTATATTTTAGTAGCAGTAATAACACTTGTTATAATTTTGAATAACAATTTGGAAGCGAAGTTTGGATTCGAATTTGTTTTCTTAACCACTGACAGTTCATTAAATGACAATGCTGAAGCAAAATCAAAATTCAATTGATGCAAAACTGTAGAATGTAATTAGGAACGTTCAGAATTACTTAAAGCTTCGTTTTCTCTCTTTACCAGCCCAAACTGCCGACGCCTTTTGAATGCGTAGTAAAATAGATGACATACATTCCTTACTTACGGAGAAAAGTTATAACTAGAACCAGGTTTTATAGGAATCAAAAACTTTATAACATGCACGAAATATACAGCTTAAATGTATTAGAGACAAATAGTTTCTACTTAATCAAAACTCTCAAAAATGGGTAACTATTACCTGTATTACATAGTTTGAACATGATAAAAAATATTTGATTAGAAAACACGTTTATAAACCAATATTGTTTTTGAAACTACGAACTACTGTACTTGAAAACGTTATTTTTTTGGTAACAAAAATTATATGTAAAAAATTTAATTACTGTAGTAAATTCAGTCTTATAAGTTGATCATGTCTTAATAATTTGACAAGGTGGAATAACATTTGACAAGTGGAGTGGAATGAAGGAAGCAAACAAAACAGAAACCTTGTTCCAAACAAGATGCTTATCGTCTGAGGAGGAACAACAAGGGGATCAGCGGTGCGGCTAATATTCTCCGAAGAGCAGATTAATGGGTACCTTTAATTGGTAGTAAAGACAGTAATAAAATATTATTAAAGTTCAAGCCTCTTCTTGTTACAGTGAACTGATAATTGTCTTTTGTACTAATCATGCCTCCAATTTACCTTACAGGACACCACTTTCCAACGAGCCAAAAAAATAGGCGTTCATTACCACTGAACCGTACGATACGGTAAAGAATTTTAATTAAACTCCTGTAGGACTTGAACATGTTTCCATCTTCTTTCAAAATTAAAAAAAAAAATTATTGAACACTTGTCATTGACACGTTTTCTTGCAAGTAGAGATTACGTGCCGCACTCCCAAGAAGAAATTATACTTTTGTTCAAAACATTTTTTTTATTTTTTTAACATTCTCTATTGCAATAACTTCTTCATATCCAATATTTACAAGTAAATAGCAATAAATACAAAATAATTTAAAAAACCGTTACAAATTATTATTTTTAAATTTCATCTACAAGTATAAATACACAAAATCCTTCAAAATTGAAAAGTATATAACCGAAAATTTGTCCAGAAAGCTGTTCGCGGCCTAGACTTGACTGCTCCATCGTTCGCGTAGAGCGCCTGGGGGGGGGGGGGTAGGGAGTGACTACAGCACCGCAAGGCTGAGCTCTCTGCGCGTAGACGCTAGAGGCAAACCGCAGCAGCGCCGAACAATAGTCGTCTCTGCGGCAGTGTAGCTCGGCGGAGGGGTAGAAGGGGAGGAGAGCTAGTGGCAACGGTTGAGTCTACGACAGCGATGGAGGGGATGGAGGCGACGGTGTCGGAAAAGGCGTTGGGGTAAATGTGACAGTAGTGGCAGAGATGCCAGGTGCGCGTTTGGCAACACTGGCTGCGATAGCTCAGTGGCGTCACCGTTACGTCTCCAGCATCGTTGACCGCGAAGTACACGATTGATTGATTGATTGATTGGTCCTTTAGAGATTCCAGGCACGTCAGCTACCAGGGTCATTAGTCCAGTAAGTGTAATGGATGTTTTTTGCTCGGGAGGTGACGGTGACCTTTCCCCCGCAGTATCGCGAGATCTGCCGTCGACCTACCATCGGCTAGAAGGATTTTCCCTAACCAGGTATCTCCCACCAACAGGGCACCGCCCCTGTCGGGACAAGCTCTAAACTCCCGACCGCTCTCCCGGCATGTGGGGTGGTGTAGTGCATGTTAGTGAAGTGAAGGAAGAGGAAGGTGAGATCGCGCGCGGTCCGTTGCCCGTTTGTTAAGATACTGCTTCGGCATTCGCCTGGTATTGATCGGATAAACCACAGAAAACTACCGATCAGAGCAGCCGACCGCTAGAATTCTCCTCCACACAGCGACTGATCTCGACCTAGCTAACAAGCCTGTGTCGAAAATCCTGCCACCGTCGGGACTCGGACCTAGGACCTCCTGGTCAGAGAGACTGCAGTGAAATCAGTTGCCTTGAGCCATCTCACCCGGTGCAAAAGTCATCGAGTTTGAGTGCCGACAGTGGCGGATTTTTGGCACTACCGCCGGTCCTGGCTCGAACTCAAGCGCCGCACCGTCCGGAGGAGAATTCTCGCAGCCGGCCAATCTGATCGACTCATCGACTCAGAGCAATACTCGATCAATGCCTGAACAGAATCCTGACCCTTAAACTTACATTAGCATGCCATACAGTACCACACCTGACGTGAGGTAGCGTAGGGCAGCTTGGGGAGGTGCCTCACTGGGGAAGATACCTGAAGAGGGAAACCCCACAAGCCTGTGTAGGTCTGTGCCGGTCTCCAGTGTAGGAGGGTGGAGCAATACACTCACCTCCTTTGGTACAACATGCATATCACGTACCGGACTAATGACCATAGCAGTTGTGGAGAATAGAAACAATGAATGCTTACCCCTCTGACGAAGGCGGTTTTGAGAGTTGTCGGAAAAGACACAGGCGTGGCATGAAACGAAGCTTTCCACCCCTGTGTGCGGGGACTCAGGTTTCGGCTGCCCATTCGCAGGTTGCGGAGTAGAAAGCGCGTGTGCGGCAGGCTTTCTCGCCGTTCCCCATTAACCGCTGCCTCTCAATGTTCTACCATCATTCATATAATTTCATAATCACAGGCGCACCCAAGATTTTTCTCTCGAGCGGGCTATACCGAGGTATAGGTATAGAGACGAATTAATGTTTACTTATACATAATTTTCGATTTACACTGAATATAAAATACATGATTTTTTGTTATTTTTTGAGTTAATATTTATACTATAAGCAATTGCTACATTGTACAAAATTAGTCAATGCTATACTTTTAATATTGAGAAAAGAAATGCTGGAGAATGGGAATGGGGATTGGAGATTCGGCGAGGAGAGTAAGAGAGTAGGGGAGAGGTGTAGGGTTTAGGGATCGCGCATGGCAGGGCGGCGGGGGCGTAGTGAGGCGACGAGCTGAGGGCGCGGGACAAGGGCTGTGCTGGGACAATGAGGGGCGTAACAGAGTGGCGCGAGACAGGCGCGATGCGACCAGGGCAGGGAGGGTGAGGGGTGTCGACATCAGATGAAGCTTCAAGGCATAGGCGACAGCGGCAGAGGGTGAGGGCAGGGACGAGCCGGGACGGAAATGGAACGTGTTCGAGGACGGAACCGAGCCAGGGACAGGTCGGGGATGAGGAGAGGATGAGGATGGGGAGGGAAGGCAAGGGGACGGAAACTGGACCCGGATGGGCCGAGATGGAACGGGACGATGCGATTAAGTAAGGAAGACGGGGCGGTACCCGGGGCGAGGAACTAACTAAACCGGGAAGGGCGGGGACGTGGGTCGGCGAGGGTGGGTCCCAGGAAAGGGCAGAGCTGACAAGGGCGGTGCGGGGCAGAGGCGGGGAAGAGGCGTGGCCGGGGCGAGACGCGCGTCGTCGGTTTGTGGGCGGTGCGGGGACTGTATTGCACTGGTCGGGTTAAGGAACGGAACGCAACGGGAACGGGACAGACAAGGGATAGGGTGGGGAAAGAGGCGGGCAGCGGTGGGAAAGCGAGGAGGTGGGATTGGTGCGGGGCAGTTTGGGAGCAGGCAGTCGGGTCGGGGGTGGGAGCGGCTGCGGTGGGCGTGGCACAGCCGCCTGGCGTTATGTGGTATGTTTACTGAGAGCCCGATGGCACACCGCTTCTGCCTGCCCCGCCCCTCCTCCGCTCTTCATCTCTCTCCTCTATTCTGCACCTTGTTTCGCTGCTTTCCGCACTCCCCTCCCGCTCTGCTCGGCCCTGCCCCGCCCCTCCTCTCCTCTCCGCCTCGTGTCACACGCTTTGCGCCCCAACACCACTTCTCCCCGCGTTGCGCTCGGAGGAGCTATCTGGGCTCAGAAACAGAGAGGATTAGCACGGCTGGAGGAGGGGCAAATTATGCATGGGCAAAATTATGTAATTTATCATCTACAACACGCAATACATACTAGACTTTGTGTGTTCCATATAATCTTATGTGATAACACTGTACAAAGCACTATTTCTTAAAGTTCAGTTGTTGACCTAGCCGTACAATTTGCATTTCATTTTGCCCGGCGTAAGTTTGAACCTCCGTTATGCTAGGCTTTCCTGGAAGGAATTAGACAAATCGTCTTTAAGGCTCTAAATTATTTTTGAGAACTTTCTGTACTTTTAGTTTTAAAACTCATCATGTATTACACAGAATCCCTTATTAAAGTTTCTTGAATTTGATATACACATTTGTAGTATGAAATGAATGGGGTTCACTACTTTAATTACAACTTTTCATCTATAATTATTCGTATAAAAATTTTAGTTTCCGCAACGTTAGATCCTACAGAAAAAACTGATATTTTTTTGAGGACAGAAGTAGTTAATGTGTTTCCATGTTTTGACTCATCCTCGAGTTTTGGCATATTCTCGTGTTAAATTTTATGTTGCATTTGCCAATTCTGTATTTACTGCTGCACCGTGCATGCAACTCTAATTAATACTCCAAAATATGAGCTATCTTTCTCTATTACGTTTATTCAATTAATATTGTACAATAATGTATATTATTGCATAATAACAGTTCCTCTCAGCGACGTAGAAAACCCTCTGCGACAAGTAGCGTCCAGCTTCCAAATTGATACCACAAACCCCAAGTCATCCTCTTCAAACACTAAATATTGCCAATGTATTTCTAGCACACGCCGTCTAGAAGAGCTAAGTAGAGCTGCTGATTAACAATAATTTTTAGAATTTAACGCGATGACTCGCTTCTTTGAAAATATATTACAGTGTGCACAGCTAAAATCAATACCGTGTGAATTATCATCAAGTTGTCAGTCAGTTACAGAAGCATGTCTACGCTACGGCAGACATGGCACGTGCCATGGGCGCCACCTGCAGAGGCGCTTTTTAGAGTATAACCGCTGAAACAAATAACAACACTAAGTGTCCTGGTAGGGGCGCAAATTCTATGCTTGCCTTGAGCACCTAAATGCCTAGATACGCGTCTGGTCAGTGATCATCAGTATCAGTATAGTATATCGCAGAACCGGTAGGAAACGCTCCTAGTTACGGGAGAAGACATTGTCATAAAGATATTTCCATGCGTTAAATCAGTCGATGACCCACATTACATGGATTATTTAACAAACAATACTAATCAGTCACCCATCGACAGTTATCAAAGTCACTCCATTCACTAAATGATCACAAATCTCTCTGATATTTTCGGTTAGGATATTCTTCTATTCATTATTTTTCTCCCAAAGAGTCCTACTTCCTACTAACTTGTTAGATAATTCAATAAAATATATGCCTTAGTTTCAGCCTGAAAATTTTCCGACGTGCGAATTTCTTCAAAATATAATACACGAATTTTAAAACAAAACACAGCCATTGCTATGAAACTTATGAAACAGTAATATGTCTTTTGAAGCTCATAGTCATCCAGATTAGCCAAATAAAGCACAAGAAATATATTAAGTCAAAAGTAGTAGCTGCTACAGCACATAAATATAGTGTTAAGGAGATATCAAAGTCACCCCAATCTACGGAATCGCAACTAGCTGTTTTCACACAAGTCTTAGCGCTTACGTCTTTATAACCAGAAAAAGTTTGCTTCACGTAATATTACAGCACATTGTATGTTGCGTCTACATGGACTCTCGGAGATATTAACTTGCCCACTTAAAAAGCATAAATTACACTGTGTGTAATAACAAACAAAATATTTCATCATGAAACATTTTCATGCAAATATAATTTTTCCGCTTGTAAACTGAGACACATCCGAGGAGTCGGCAGTATTTTTTCCGAGCAAATATTTCGTTGCGGAGTTGTATATCAGGGCAAAGCGACTTTGTAAGCCACGAACACTGAGAAATTACCAAGGATTTCGTATTTCTCTTCTTTTACAAGTGTAAAAGAAACTAAAATAGCAAATGTTAAAAAATATAGCTTTATCTCGCTACCTTCGACGTCAAGATAAAGTGAGATATTTGATGACAGAGAAAAAACCTGTATGTGACGTAAATGTTGAAAACTGTTTATGAAGAATGCGGATGATCTAGAATCAATAAATGTTTTGGTTTCCTTGATATCAGTAAGGTGTTAGTCGAAATTAAAGATATTTAGTTATCACTACCATAAACTAAGAACCAATTCAAGTACTAGTTTCAATTACACGTAAATTAATAAGAAGTTTTTTTTCTTCAGATTTTGATGGTTTTACATTGAATTAGTGAATAATTATTTTGTAGAATGCAACATTTAGGCACAACCAATGGTTTAAATAAAAAGTCTCATAGAAGTACTTTTTGAACAATGGCATATTCAAAACGAGGTTTTAATATCCTTTTCAAACCCGAGCACAAACAAAATTAACAACACACTAAGTGTTGTTCAATAATATTTCTACTTCAGTTTCCCTTGGACCTAGAGATAAAATAGCCTGATTGTTTCCATCCACAAAAACTCTCCTTAATTATCGTTGCAGCCAAGAAAACATTTCATTGAGAGTAATATTTCCCTTCGAACAAAAGACGTTCCCGTTCAGAAACTTTTATTCTATGAAAACATGCATCCTGAAGAATGGAACTTACTAATAGGAATCGGTGTTGCCAACTCTACAGCCTCCTCGGATAAAAGTAGTCCAGAATACTAATTACCCCTAAATGCCCGTTTTAAAATAGTTCTGATGTATAGCGATACAATGAAATGAATCCAAGACAGATGAACATAAAATCAGATTTCACTAAGAGCTCTTTGTTACTACTAGGGACAAGATTTTTATTCCCTAAAAATCATGAAATATACTTTAAAAATATGCATTTATGACCTTAAAATTTAAAATATGCACTTTATTATGGAATAAAAATTGCCAATATTTCATTCAATATTTCAACATTTCTTGATAAATTCAGAAGAAGTATACTTGGAATGTCTATATATCAATGTGCAAACAAAATATAATATCCCTTATTTCGCAGGAGAAATTATTGAAGTAAATATACACTTTACTGAAGTATCTTGCATCTCCTGTTGCATTTCTTCTGTCAGGTGTAAAAAAAGTTACATCAAGAAATATCCTACTTTTGTACAAGTATTTTATCACCAAAAAAAACGCAAACTGTGACAAGGTCTTTCTAATCAATGAACGCTCGCGAAAAAATACATTCTATGAAAAAATGAAACCGTTTAAAGTTAAGTCTTTATTTTATTGAAATATGCAAAATATGCACCTATTACAGGAATGTGCCCCCACATGGAAAATCGACCAAATATGCACCATTAACAAATTATTCTACAACGCACCCTATTCTAATCAAATGCCAAGAACTTTTTCTTAGCTATGACCTGAAGCAACAAACAGAAATATGCAAAATCATAAAAATCCGTTTCCTAGCTACTACTATTCAAGTTCCCTTTATTACTTGTCACTTTGGTTAAATCGTGGGTCAATGACAGACCAAGTTCTCGATCGGATTTTCGTCCAGTTTCCCTTTCCTTGCTCCTTGACAATTACATGCAGTTTTTATCTCTTACATAAGTGAGAGATACATACAATTTTTTTCCTTTTTGACATATATTCTTTTGTATTAAGGGTTTGTATTAGTAACAACAGCAGCGTAAATGTCAGCATCACCATTTTGGTGAACGTTTGACGTCTCTTATTACTATATAGTATAGGAATAGGATGTCATGTTCAAACTTATATATTGTTCATATTTATGTCAGTAACAAGGTGAGAAACTTCGACCACATCGAGATATGTTGTATTTTCTTTCTATTTAAGGCATTTTTAGACAATTTTATTCAATGTTAGTGATCGTTCATCACAAGAAATATTTTTTATTTCACCTTCATTTCAATCAAATACATAATACCTAATCACCCAGTACCGCAATTATTACCTTCGTTACCACAGAATTTTATTATCCGCTGCCCAACAAAAGTTGTTACATATAAATATTCTTTGAACGAACTTATAACTCTAACAAGATATTAACATTTACAAATAGCAGGACGCTCTTTGTGGCTGGTGTAGCTTATCTTCGTACTGCTTGAAACACTTCATATAAAAGTACTTCCAGTTCATATAATTTGTTGTGCATAACATTCCTAGTGACGTTAATTTACTCTCTGACGGGAAGCGGATAATGCAGCTGCATCAGCGGAGGTTATGAGAAAATTCCGGACAATTATGGTCGCATTAAACTAATCTTTCAACGAAGTAATAATTGTCGCGAAATTATGTGAACATCTGATTTTGACGTGTTGTTAGAAGTTTTCGTCATGTCACCATATATTAAACTATATTCTACTGCCGCTCACATGTTAACTGCTTACGTAAGTCCACCAATTTTTTGTTTTAACATTATAGAAGATAATTACTGTTTTACAGCTTGACAAGATCGTTACGTGAGAAAATATGTAAAAGAACATCCAAAGTCTGTTCAAAAGAATTCCTGCAAAAAACATAAGAAAACAAGTGGTGCTAAAATAGCATATACTTCCTTGTCATAATTCTAAAGTTTGCAATTTTACTTTCTCGCTCTTACGAAGGTAATACGAAGAGAACGTCTTGCAGTCGTGCGCCGAAAAATGAGGCATTTCCGACAGAAAAAAACCTTATTGTGCGGCCGCGTGCGGTAGCGAAAACGTGGATAAATCCTGTTGCTACAATAAATTGCTTCCTCTAACATGTGGTGTAGCTAGAATCCGATGTGTGGGTCCTTGACACCAAAAAATCAATTGTCGGCAAAACGTTCGTCAGGCCGTCCGTCTGTCTGTGGACAACTCTACCCCGCAAACTGTTCAATTAATTTTCTACAAAATTGTTATTCCTTTATCGATCTGAATGACCTCTAGATTTTGGAAGTTTCAAACGGATATTTTGATTTTTGAGAGAACTTTTCATGAAGTCTCAAAAACATTTTCAAACTTTTCTCAAAAATGGTTCCGAATTCACAGCGATTTCAACGAAAATTCTCAAGCTGCTCAATTTTTGTAACCGTCCTTTGCTATCCGTGCAAAATTTAAAAAATGAAGTCTTTTTTTAGAAAAAAATGTAAATTGCTTAACAAAAAAAATAAATTAACTTTTTCAAAATTCTCATACTTTAGAACTGATTTTATTTCGTAAAAATCGCGATCTCCAATGCTATACTTTTGCAATGTTAAGTTTATTGTAATTTTCGAGAGTTCTCCGAAAATGGAGCCAGAACCAGTTGATTACCATCATTGGCTATACCGGAGAAAGAGTAAAGAATAAAGGCCGTGTACTATTTTCGGTGAACTCTTTCATGTTCGAAAATTGGAAACTTCGGAAAATTGCAAGAAAATATGCGCTGTAACACCAACACTTTATATACGAACACGGTATATATTCTTTACACAAATTTAAAATGCGGTTTAAACACATCTTCAACTACTGTTTACGAATCTATACGAAACATGTTAGAAACATTCCAAACATTTTGAAACCATTTGGAAACGTAGTCGAAGTTTTGAAATTGAAAATTTCGTGGACAGGGAATAGTCGGAAATTGTAAACACATCATTCCTTTCAATAATAATAACTGTTCTTCTCCTATCGCAAAACCTACAAATAGTTTGAATGCTGGCTTGGATTGTAAACAAATTATAACTAGTTTTAACTTTTATCTCCAGAGACTGGATATAATGACGAAGCTTCATTATATGTTAATTATCATTAAAAGTATATGATGAATCTACTCAGTAGAATGAATTCACGGAACCTAAAACCTAGAGAACACGATTTTAATTTTCAGATGATAAAACTAACCACTGCGGTACCGTACACAATTTTACTCCTCATAATATTTTGAAAATTCAGTGCGTGCAAATATACGAATACACATGAAAGCAAAATTAAAATAAAAAATGTTGATATAAATGAGAAATTACTTGCAAATTACGAGAAAAATAATATTAAAAACTGCAACGAAACGGCTCGGAGATACGACAACAATAAGGAAGAAAATAACCAAAACAAACAGAAATGAAAACCGGCGCGCAAACAAACGGGGAAGACAGAATGCGCGCAAACAAAACTCGCCCACCTCATAAAAACAGACGAGAAGTGCGAGAGGGCAGGGCGAAGCGTGACGGCGCGCCCGGGTGTTGCCGGAAGTGAGCGGGGGCGGTCCAGTTCCAAGCGGTGGAATGATGGAGGAGTGGCGGGGAGTGGCAATGAGTGGCGATGAGTGGCGATGGGTGGCGATGGGTAGCGATGAGTAGCGGTGAGTGGCGATGGGTGGCGATGGGTGGCGATGAGTGGCGATGAGTAGCGGTGAGTGGCGGTGAGTGGCGGGGAGTGGCGATGGGTAGCGATGGGTAGCGATGAATGGCGATGAGTGGCTGTGAGTGGCAGTGAGT
>BOPP01000098.1:4406614-4430363 GCA_017312745.1 Gryllus bimaculatus
GCGTCTCCCCATACGTTCGCGTCTTCAGAACACCCATGCGTCTTCCTTCCAACGAGGATCCACCCCACCACCCACACGAATACAGTCTTCCCAACCACGCTGTTCTCCGCGCCCCACTCGACAGACACACCTTCCCATCCCCGACGCTGCTCTCCGTTCCCGCCAATTAACCGGTTTCCCATCACCCACGAGACTTTTTTCCACCCTTCAGTCTCCCGCCACTAAGGTTACTTCGCTTCCTGCCACTCACGCGAACCCCGCACCTCCTTGCTCCTCATCACACACGCTACGTCGTCTTCCACATCGCTTCTACGTCACCCACGCTTCCACAATCCACTGTACCCCCAACCACCGACATTCGTCCTGCTATGTAACCTCCCCTTGCCCCCTCTCAAACTTCCCACCCCTCCTAGCACAATTTGCTTCGCTTATTAATCTGCACTAGTCCCCATCGGCCCCAACGACTGCGCAGTTGCCCTGCTAGCAATTCTGCCCACTGATTTCCACCTCCCTCTTCCTCTATTCAATTCCCTATTCAATCTGACACATCCTTTCCTTATTAGCATATCTCGCCCATTTCTGTGACTTCCCTTCCCTAATACACCTCTTCCCTCAGTTTCACTGCCGTGCACCTTATATAATACCTTACCTGATGCTATAAACGCGTTCCACCAACGTTCCAATGCTTACCGGCTTTTGTGCCATATATCCTTCAATGAGTACTTATTTGTTTGTTTGTTTGTTTGTTTGTTTGTCTTTGTGTGATTTTCAAAAAATGCCCACCATTTTTGTCCACTTTTTTCGTTCAAAAGGGAAGGTTCCCTTTGTTTTCTTCCAAACAAACATAGCTTCATTATCCGCACGTTTTGTTGAGGTCTCCTTTTACTTTCTCGCCTTACTTCGTGAGAAATAAAGGGAAAGTATTGTACTCGTGCGACGGAAATCGTCGACTTTTGGACTGAGAAAGTCTTACTGTCGGGCCGTAGTAACTAAAACGCGGAGACACATTGTTGCTCTATGTAAAAAATTACACGTTGGGAAGTCAGTATGTTTTGTGAGT
Organism: Gryllus bimaculatus; assembly: GCA_017312745.1. Lineage (NCBI taxonomy): Eukaryota > Metazoa > Arthropoda > Insecta > Orthoptera > Gryllidae > Gryllus > Gryllus bimaculatus. The sequence continues at coordinate 4,407,675 of BOPP01000098.1, forward strand.
TCTCGATACCTGAAAATACACTGCGAGTTTTTCCCAACTTGATATTGATATTCCCCGATCGAACTGGCTGAACTGGAAACTCTGCGAGATTGTCACAGATATTTGGATTCATTAGTACTACTACGAGTACTACATGAAGCCTTAACAGCGTTTTCAAAATTTTCTCTCTAATTGCGAAAAAAAAAACATTTTTAAATGCGCGGGTCTCATTTTCGCGAGCAGCTGCTGGTGAAGGGGGGTAACGTCTTTGGTGTATTAACTGTAAGGACATTAGTTCGAATCTCGCTGCGGAGAAAAAATTGCCGCTTGGAAACAATTTTGCAGGTTCACGTAATGTTATATTATTGTACACTACGTCTGCTGTACGCATCCTCAATACGGATAAATTCCGCCTACAAAAAGTTAAAGAAAATAAAAATCATTTAATGCCAGTACCTATGGACAATTACCAAAGCGCCATGGTTACGAAGTTAACATCTTAATAAAGAATGCAATCGCCAACTGAGTCCAGTATAACATATACATCCAATTCTATTTTAACCTAATCCATGTATCAAATTTAACCGGATTAAATCTAGTAAAAAACTATCTCTCTCTCTCTCTCTCTCTCTCTCTCTCTCTCTCTCTCTCTCTCTCTCTCTATCTATCTATCTATCTATCTATCTATCTCTCTCTCTCTCTATATATATATATATATATATATATGTAAGTATCCTTTTCGCATATTCTTAAAGACATTTTTCGAAAAGGACCCCAATTAGAGGTTTACAATCGTTTTTCGAAACCGCAATGCTACTTTTAATTTTACGTGTAGTTTATAAGTCTACAAACATATGTAGAGTTAAATGATACCTTACTCTATGGCCATATATCCAAAAGGGAAAACAAACTATAAAAACTTATATTCTACTCCCACTCCAGTGCTACTGCTCCTCCGATGGCCGTTCACGTAGATTTTTGTTCCTATCCTCGAGGCTACAGCTGGCGTTCCACTTTGCAGCTTTATGATTCATTATGTATTCGATCCCTGATTGAGGTTCTCTCTTCGGGGTTTCTCCCTCGCTAAACTTTCTAGCAGCTTTACTGAGATGCATGTATTCCTTTGGAAAAATAACAGAAACTGGAAAATAGGTCGGGAATCAAGTTGGTACATTTTACAGTGATTTAAAGACTCATTAGCTTACTCACGTCTAACCACGTAAATAAATCATGAATGATAATCTGTTTAAATAATATAAAAAATAATGAATCAACTTATTATTTTCCGGGGAGTGCATATTGTGTTTACGTGAAATTATGAACACACGTTTTATGATGTCAACTTTTCAGCTTTTATTACACCTTCTTCATGACTAAAACAAACAATTTACATTCACCATGCAGTATTGTATGGTGTTCCCACACGAGGGGGAGCAGGTTATTTGAAAGAGTTAGGGAATTCAATTCGTTTTAAAACGGTAAGTGCATCCATTCACAATACAAAATTAAATGGTTATGCGTAAATTTGGTCGCCAGGTAAATATACATTGTTTATTATAGCCCTGAGGAAGATCTAATTAAAGGCGAAACGTTCGCAAAAAATTGGTGTTCATCGTTTAGCGAACCTCGATAGAAAATTCCCCCTGTAATTAATCGAGGTCAAGAAGACTAGCACGTGTAATAGTCTTTATTCGCTCTTGCTGTTTTCAGATCACACTATGCTTTTTTCTGTCCTATACGATTCTTCCGAATTTCTCTCGTGATCCCGTCATGTCTATTCGGTTTTTAAGTATATGATTAGTTTGCAACATTGTTCCCGTTAAATTAAACCGCTCCTAGCCTCTCTCGTCTTCCGACAGCATTTTGAACAGTTAAATCTATGTATTTTGTAAATGTTTAACATGAAAATAAATAAAATTCTTGTTGTGTCCTCTGGAAAGGGCAAGAAAATATACTATTATTTTTCTCAAGTAGAGCCTTTGCTCAATGGAATTATTTTTGACAATATGCAAATTTTTATCTGCACATTTAATATGAAACAAAAATGGAAATAATACACATAAATACCTTCTCAATTACTTATTTCTTACGTTTTCAGTAATTCGTTAGTAATTTTGTTTAAAAAATTCCGCAATAAAATTGAAATATACTAAAATATGTTTTCCGGCACGTTTAGGAGTACAGTGTGCTTTATTTTCGTTTCTAATTATACTTCGGGGAACTTTTTGCGGCAAATATATAAAAAGACTCATAGAAAGTAGGTAACATTTATGACATACACATTGATGAATAATTCAGTTAGATTAGAATTCATGTCATTTTCCCCACTAAATTTTAGATGAATCTTCTGACAGATAAGGCTGCTTGACAGGTTTAAATGAAACGAAAAGCACCAGCTCCGAAGGACTTCAAAGAAAATTAAAAAATCGCCAGCCAGTTCATAAATGGGATAATATTTTTTATCATAATAAAATTCGTCTTCCGCGTACCACAAGCTTCCCCACTACTTTTCTGTAAAGGAAAGATTTATGGGTGGAAATATGTTACCTTTTATTTTCGAGAGATTGTATCAAGAGGGCGGGAGACTCTGTGCTCCATTTTTCACGGGGTGCTGCAAGTTCCTGCACTACTGCTTTTACAACCCTCATTTCTCGTACGTAATGACGGCATCCGTTTCAGCACTTAGGAAGAAAGCTAAAATGATCAATAAATATTTTGTAACTGGATAGTTTTGTTACTTCAATAAATAAGACTCGCGGTGGGTCCCGAATTGATTAACCGATGAAAGAAACTTCATATTCTACTTCTATTTATCATGACGAAAAGTGGTTGTATTTCTCCATAAATAAAAGTCGATAATGAATAACTTTCCCTTTCATATCACATCACAGGAAATATTCGACGCAGAAGAAAACATAAAACAATCTAAAAATAATGTGATACTAATGCACAACATAATCTCTTAACAATGGAACTCAATGGGATTAACAATGAATAAAACGTGAGTGTGTTATTAATAGAAATACACACATTCGCATTGAGTAATAAAACAGCTTCTCAAAGGACAGATAGTTACTATGACAAAATCAATATTTCAGTACAAACAAAGGATTTTATAAAATGTCTTAGGAAAATTCATCTGTAAACAACAACACATAGCAGAACAATGATTAATCCTGTAAGAATAGGGAACTCTTTAATCGCGATAGGTGGCGGTGACCCACTCCCACTAGATGAAGAGATCCGGCGGCGACATACACGTCAGCTTGCTGGGCTTTCTCTAACCAGGTATCTCCCACCATCAGGGCGTCGCAATAGCCGGTAAAAGCTGTAAGCTCCAGACTTGTTTCTCGACTTGTGTAGTAGAGTGGTGTGTGTGAGTGTAAGTTAGAGGTAATGATAAGGAAGAGGAATGAAAGATGACGTGCAGTCCGTGGCCCATTTATTAGGAAACCACTGGGAGATACGTCAGATGTTGATCGGAGAAACCACGGAAAATTACCGATCAGGCAACAACGAGTATATAGGAAAAGAATCTCTAATAAAGGTGCATCGATTTAAGCGCTCTTACTCATCTCTGCGTTCGGAAAATCTCGGGCGAAATGCGTCATTCGAACGCTCAGAACATTGAAATGAAAGAATACGTGAGTCAATCAGTGTGGTGTTTTCGTGTGCGCCCGGAATCTTTATGCCTGTGGCAGAAAATGTCAACGCCCTTTTGAAAATGACTGGCAAGACCACCAAAAAAGATCAGTGAAAAGGTTTGCATTTCCGCTGGAATTTGTAATTGAAATGTTCTTACAACATGATCTAAAACTATAAAAAACAGAATACTTCACATCCTTTTTATAGTGACCCAATAAATTATAGTTTTTCCCTCCCTCGAAATTTGACTCCAACTTACGTTTGTGGTCACAAGATCAACGAACCAAAGAATTCTTTAAGAATTCCTGTATTTATATAGGCTTAAGCTGTTCAGCAGTTTTTTTTTGAAAAGAATACGCAGAAATGAATGTTTTTTGAGTCTTTAGAGACAGAAAACTTCACAAAAAGTAATTCAACACTCCCATCCCCCACATGCTTCAGAAAGGAAGCCAGAATTTCGACTTGAGATGACGAAGCAAAACTCCCACGCTTCGGCAGTGGTGATCAGAGAATCCCACCGGTACAGATCACCTCCAGACACCATTGAATTTGGTCAAGATGTCTAGTTAGTTTCGAAAAATTGGTACTGTCGGGTCTCAAACTGTAGGACCTTCCAAAAAATATATCTGAAGATCCTGTAAGCTAAAAATTGTAATTGCATTCGATATTAATAAATTCGCACACATTAGGGTTTTAAAAAGAATACAGCCTCAGGCAAGACAGGCACAATAGCATTCTAGGCTTGCGAGCTTCTGAACGAGTGTACGCGACATTCCAGAATTGCGGTGAGAAAATTCTTCTCACACACTGGCGTATTCAGGAGGGAGGAATGGAGCTATGTCCCCCTAAAACGCCTAGAGTTTTCTTTTATCTTCCTTTATTTAGGAAAATTGATTTTAATATTTATTTATGTTCCAATTATCTAATTATTTAAAAAAATAAAATTGCTTAGTATCATATCTGGAAGACATACATATTTAGCAATATAATAACAAATATGTTTATTATTTAACAAATATCTACGATGTCCCCCTCCCAAATGATTGGCTGGATCTTCCCTTACTCTCATACTTCTATCCCTCTACTCCAAACACCAAGCAAGACACTGTACACTTGAGAGGTATACTCGCACTACCTCCCCCCGCGCCAAGCACGTCGGAACGAACCACACCTCGGAACGAACCGCACCTCGGAACGAACCGCACCTGCCGCAAACGAACCGCCCCCCCATACCTCCGGAAGCGAACCCGTACCTCAAACGAACCCGCACCTCCGCGAAGCGAACCGCACCTAACGACGAAAACCACACCTGCCGAACGCCAACCGACACCCTCACGCAGAACGAAGAGCCAACGAAAACGTTCGCGCGCCAACCCGCGCAACCACTCGCTTCAAGACGCCTCCCCGAGCGGGCCGCATTGCGACTGCAGCCCGCCCGACAAGCCGTATGCCTCCCCGGCAAGGCACGCAACCACGGCAAACTTCCGCGGGTTGCGCGACCCGCCCCCGCCGCACGACTCCACGCCTCGCCTCACCGCGGCCGCGCCGGCGAAGTACGCTAGGTCACAGAGCAGCAGCGGCCGGAGGCGGCGGAGGCGGCCGGAGCGGCGGGAGGCGCGCGGCCGGCCGGCGCCACCCGCAAAATACCTACATTTATATGAGGCGGATCAGTGGCGCTTTTGAAAGTTCTCCTGCGGACTGGAGGGCGGCCCGGTCGTGGCGGCGCGCGACACGGCTCCACGGCGGCCAGACGCCGCTGTTACGTATTCTTCCACGGTTGAATGCCGATCACGATGAATTCCGCCGGGCTTCGACCGGCGCGGCTGGCCGGGCGGCCGGAAGGAACAGCAGCAAAGCCCGGAGTGGCCCGACAAGGTCGTGCAAACTTCCCGAAAAGACGGCGACGGCGGATCACACGCCAATCTGGTGGCAAGGACAGGGAAGACAGACGGGCTGTAGCACGGGCGGAGTGAGCCGCAGAGGGGAGAAGTATGCGAGGGACGGAAAACGGCTGTGTGCCACTGCCGCGTACAGACAGGCGTATCTCCTCAGTTGATGCAGAGAGAACGTCGTCCTTGGCGGGACGAGCGGGGGCGCTGCCGGCCGTCGCGCCCAGGGGCGTCGAAGGAAGACACAGACTGAGAAGCAGCAGAGGAAGTGACTGCACCAGCAGCAGAGAAGAGGGTTCCCGGCCTAACTGCCTACAGCGCCCCGGCCACGGTGGACCGCGTTTGGCGGCTGTGCTGACGAAGACGTGCCATACACAGCGGCAGAGCGGAAGGCCACGCACACGTGTTGCGCAACCGTGGCCAAGTCGAAGAGCACCGGGCGCCCGAAATTATTGACTGAGAAGGATATAATCAGCAGAGTATGGAAGGGCGCGAATGAGACGAAAAGGTAGCGAAAGGTGTCGCCAGGCGCGCATAGCCGGCCCAGGGATCGCCGTGCAAGACAAAGGACGACGTTTCCCGAGTCGGCTCCAGCCCCCACCAGGCCAACGTGCAACCAAAAGACCGGCCGACCGCGCAAAATCCACCTCAAACCCGCCGCGAGCGACCACGCCAGCGTTGTACGAACGGATCAACCGAGCCTGCCAGGCCGACTCGCTGCCCGCCTCGGTGGATGTGGGGGAGGTTGCGGTTGAGAATTACGGTCCAGTGTGAGGAAGTTGCCTCTGAGACCGAGATGTTCGTATGTAGGTGGTACGCCAATAGTTATTTTTCCGACCACGCGGCGCTATAGCGGTTTCCTAATGACCGACCCGGCCCGACAAAAACGCCGAGCGTCACTAGAACAATTGAACACCCCTCTACATATATGATTTTATTTTTTACTTAAAGTTTGTATTATGCGGAGTCTACTTTACCTTCCCCTAATTAAACTAGATCTCTAACTTGACACGGTTTAGTATCTTTTCATATTTCTCTCCAGTAATTCTCTCATTAATTCCCACCCCCTAACTCCACCTGTGAGGAAACACTTTCAGCATTACTTTCTAAAAACTGCTTTCAAATGATTTCCCTCGTAACCCACAACAATCCTCTCGACCCCACCGTACCCGTCTATGAATCATATCGATACTCCCCCGTAACCCGAGGCAATAAACAGGCATACTAAGGTATCAGTAGAAAATAAATGTTATGTAATCGTTGTGTTATCTAGTCCTGCGGCGCGGGGCCCGACGCGGGGCCAGGGTTGACGCATTGTGGCAGCGTGAAATCCGCGCGACAACGTAAGGAATACGAAACAAGCGTCGACCAGTCAGGAGCGCGCGCAGGAAGGCAGCGGATCCCGAGAACGCAGGCAGCGGCGGCGTACGGCCGGGGATCCGAGACGCCAGTCATCGTTAGCGGGGAGCCAACGAGGAAACGGGAACGATTCGCGGGGCGGCGGACGGCGCTATGCGAGACGACGAGGCGGCACCACCACCCACACAACAAACCCCACACGAATCATACCCCGATGTGGCGGGCCAGAAGTCGGAACGGCCCAATGCAAGGGAAGGACGGAGACCGGCACCCAAGGAAGCCACGGCAGAGCAGCCAGATAACTACTCGACGCACACACCAACCACCACCGAATACTCAGTCGACGAGGAGGCCTGTGAAATTATACCCCCACGCCGCGGACAGTAGCCCACTGTAAAGCCGGGTGAGGGGAGAGAAGTGGTGAGAGGCAGGGCGGGTCGTCGGCCGAGGGGCGAAGCGTGCCGAGGGGCGACGAGGAGGATTGTCCGCGGAGCGTGGTGTGGGGAGAGGCCAAGCAGACAGGCGGGGAGAGGGCGACACCGGTGCAAGGCTGGGAATACGTCATCGCGACCCCACATGCGCCACGCCGCCCATACTCCACCAATCCTAGCCGGAGCGACGCCGGTCCCAAGAGGCAAGGGACTGAAGGTTAAACGGAGCACGAACCCAACACCACAGTCGGCGCGCGACGAACCAACGTACAGCGGGGAACGCGCGTGAGCGCAGGGGGGCGGGTGGGGCGGGAGGAAGGTGGAGACCGTGGCGGGGCGGTGCGTGGCCGCGGCCGCACGGAAGTGGCAACTACACACGACAAACACCCAACCCCCACCGTGACGCGGCCTCCGGCGCCACGCCCGCGCGGCCGCCCCGACCCCCCTCACCACAATCCGCTCTGAGGACGCTGCGGGCCCGGGCCTAACCGAAAAGCCACAGGAAGATAACGGACTCACCAGGAGGTGCGCGCGACGGATAGACTTGCGCCACCACGTCACGACGAGCTCAACCCGGCAACAAACAGACAGCCCCCAGATGACGGGAAACCCCGACGAGTTCCGGGCGCCGATGGAGCAGAGGATGGACCCACACCAACACAGTGCGAACCCGAAGGTCCCCACACATATACAAACCGACTGGGCGGCATACGACGAGCCGTCCACGCCCCAAAGCCCAAGACACCAAAGAACTAGCCAGGCAGACACGGAGGTGCACCGCATGCCGCTCGCGCACCGGACACTGAGGCCACAGGGCCCACATCGGAAAACGTGCCGGCCTCGGCGACGACCGACCCAGAGCGAACGATCCGCAAATCAGGGCGCCCCTCAAACGGACTTCCCCCAACACCAGCAAACCATTCCCTGAATCGCCTACGGACAAACAAAAAGGCCACAGACCAACGAGTCCGCCTCCCCACCCAGCATCCCACCCAAACAGCCACAGAGAATCGATCGACGCACGGGGCGGAGCACAGGCGGGGTTGGGCCGCGGCGGGCAGGGCGAGGCCAGAGGCCGGGCAGGCGCAGTGGCGGCTGGGCAGGGTGGAGGCGTGCCCGCGAACGAGGCCTAGGGGAAACGTGGTATGGGCCAGGGCGGCGGCGCGGGTTGGCGGAGCGGGGCAGGCGGGGCGGGCGGGGCAGGACGGCGGCGGTGCGAGGTTGGGACGTGCCGGTGACGAGCCAGGGAGACGTGGGTGGAGCGCAGGGGGGCGGGGCTGGGTGTACGAGCCACGGGGAGAACAGGTTGAGCGTAGGCGGCGCGCCGCGGCGGGCCGGCCCTGGGCGGCCGGGTAGCGGGCGCGGAGAAACTGGCCTTTAGAGGGCGGGACGGCGGACAGGCGGAAACGAGGCTAGGAGAGCCGCGGCGGAACGGGAGGGCGGCCGGTGTTTCGCGCGGGCCGATGCGGTGAGAAGCGAGCTCGGCACGTTGGCCAGCTGGCGCCGCCTGCGGCCGGCGCGCCGCGCTCTCGGGGGCTCTCCCCGGCGGCCCCGAGGAAACGGCCCGGCCCTCCGCGCGCCGCCCCCGCAATGAGGCTATCGCGGCCGCCCCAAACTGTCGACCAAATGGCTATGCCGTGTTCAAAGTCAAACCCTTTGCGCTGCCGGGCATATAAAGGGGAATTCGCGTAGTAGCAAACAGTTGCGCTTTTTCGTGCGCCAGTGAGTTGTAATGTGTGCGGCCTAGAAGGCGAGGCGGGTAAAAGCGGGTAGTATTCTAACATCTCGGGAGGGGTAAGCATAATGCAGTTACAATGTACCGTATTAATCATTAATTAAAGGACGCTAGTGTATTCGGTGAGCAGGGTTCTGCAATTGTGTAAGAGTTGACCGAAGCGCGGGAAGAACCTTCCACAGGCGATTTACCAGGGCAGACCATGCGTAAACTATATGTTGTGCGGCCGGTTGCGCAGAAACCGAACATGAAGTCATTTAACTTCATCACATCATATTTTTTAATTCAGATCAATTATAATTAAAGAGAAGTTGGGCCACTGGGCCCCCTGACGGATGACCAACACACAGCACGTTTGGGGTATGGCAGACTTGCCGCTAGTATCGGGTATTGCGCCAGAGTCACTGCCTTCTCTCCCAAAGCGAGGGCAGCAGATTTAATTTTTATTTACTTTTTTAGAATATATTTAAAAATCTTTGAGTGTGCGTGAAGTGTACGAAATGTACACTGTCATGGGATTCGGGTACCACCCGATCCGCAAAACACCTAGGGGTTTAATATCGTGGCTGATCGCTTTGTTAGAAATACCTTTTCATTTTTTTTTATTATTTTTTTTGGTCAGTCCAAAAACCTGAATAAAGAGAGTAAACATGACAATCCCAGTATTCCAGATGTCCACCCCAAATCAGTACAGAAAAGACATGGTTGCTGGATCCCCCCAAATGACGAACACACTTTTTTCGGAGGTGTGTTGTAGCTCCATTTTTGTGTTTAGGTGAAAAAAAAACATCCCCGGGTGCGAGAGCTAAGATTTACCAGTTTCCTCTGCAGAGCGGAAAGCTATTGTCCACCACGCTGTTGGCGCTTAAAGCCTTAATACTTCCTTGCCTCCATCTTCTGATACACTCGCTGCCTCACAAGAACTGACCCAAAATTGGAGAATTAAATAACCATTAGTCGGTAGAGTAATATAAACCATAAAAATAAATAACAACAATAATAAATAACATAAATAAGATAATCAAATAAATAAATAAATAAATTAATGAGTAAATTTAAATAAAATAAATCGATAGAATAAATAAATAAATAAATAAATAAATAAATAAATAAATAAATAAATAAATAAATAAATAAATAAATAAATAAGTAAATAATCTATTGCATGTGAATGGTCCCGCACAACGCAGAACTAAAGGAATTATGTGGTAAGCAACAACCCCAGATAAGAAGGGTATCAACACTTCGCTTGTCGGGTGATATATAGAGAATGGCTGCAGGTCGTTTAGTAGTAAAACGTTCTGCTATTCGATAGAATCGCGAAAGAGCCGAGGACCGGACCAAAGCAAGACGGTTGTAATAATAACTCATTCAGGTTAGGTGAAACAGATTACGGAACAGCAAATCTCGAGAAGAGACATGGGAGACATGCCCCTCGTCAATTCATTTTTTTGTAATTATATACAATTTATTGACAACAGTTGTTTCAAGGGGAATTACAAAAATATTTAAAATGATAAAATTGGTTTGAATTGTTTTTCACTATCGTTCACATTCTTTACAAATCTGAAAAAAATATGTTCTAGAACGTTATACGACACAGGGGGAAAACTGAGACAGTACTCTTATAGTTATGTCGAAAATCAATTTCAAAAATGTATTTATTTTTTTATTTGAATTTGACATCGAAATTCATTGACTAAAATATCTTTAAGTGCAACTATGTGTAATTTTTCAGCCTGATATGTGCAATAGAAGTCAAGAAAAAAAAACAAATCACCGAAAACAATTTTCTCGTTGTATGTCTGCAACAGATTAACCTAGAAAACATGTTTTTGCGACATTACGTCATTTTGTATTCTCTTTCAATACGCATCGCAAATATAGATTTAGTGTGGGGTCACTGTTCATAGCCTTACCCAGCTATACCCTTTGTCTCTTTCCTACATTCTTAAGACGAGAAAACGGTATACGGCGCAGTTCATTTACTGTATCTCTCATGTTATACGTAAAATCAGATTTAAATATTAAAAAAGCAACACTAATAATACGTAGCACAATAATTTAAAACGAAAAAATAAATACTCCCCTAATAATAATCACATTGTCTGCTTGTTAACTCGTCAACAAGACAGTAAATAAACGCGCTATGCGGCTTTCATGTGAGTGGAAAAAGAGTCTTCCGTACGGGAAGGAAACAAGCAATTTCGCTCACGCATAACGCGCATGCGTCAAGTATAGACACATTATACTACACATTATACTACACTCTACGCATGCCACAGTGCCTTTTTCAGGATACGGTACGATGTGAGGCAGCGTTTGGGCGTGCCTACCCTGCGAGGGGGCAAGCGGACTCTGCGGGAAGAGACGAGACAGATCGCATGGCACACGAGCTACTAGACAATGCTTGAAATAGAACTGCCGCTCGTGCCACGATAATGAAATACATTTCCAGATGAATAATACTTATCCCACATTAACATTGCAAGTCATCTAATTTTTTATTGGCATTAAATTGTAGTAATCTAATACATATTCATCAGGGTGGATGGTGCCTATGTTACCTATCCCAAGGAGCTGCCACTGTCCAACAGTCATGCGCGAAAGAAAACAGGAAATGATGGACTTCAGAGGGAAGAGAAGTATTAAAAATGTTGTGCGGATGATCACTTTAAATTCGCAGACCATGTACAACAGTTCTATTAATGTTCTTGGGTAGTCTATATGTAATAAATAAGTCCATGAAATTGAGTTTAATGATCAACGTTCAAGAGGCTATATACTATTAGACGAAATTTCTAACGTAAAATACACGTTTACAGCACCGAGAAAAACGTTACTACCTTTCATAAAGTGATGTTTAAAATAATACTTCCTTATTGGATTCACGATTTGTTCTTTCCAACTGCGCAACCAGCAAAGCGCAGGTTCGTTTTATGAAACAATTACGAAGTACAAAGTGATAAATACCTTTATTACTGTATGTTTTTAAACTTGTGATATTGTGATACATGCTTATAGACACGAGTAAATGAAAATAATAAAGTGGAAAAATCAGTAGAAGGGAGAGGAAACGGAAAGACGAAGATTATAAAAATACCGCTATAATACTAAATTACTCGAAAATTTCTCATAAGTTTCGAAAATGGATTTCATTTAGAAGAATCTTTAACGTCAATAACGCTCTCATTTCAAAAGACGTACAACTTTTTGAATTTTCATAAATTCAAAGAAAATTGAACTGAATTACAAAAACTTGGACTTGCGTCACTTTTATAATGTTATTTATTTTATTCCTGTATTCCAGAAGAAGGATAAACATTTGTTAGGAAAAAAAATATTGTAAAAGTTTCGTGTTAAGTACTCCCACAAATTAAATGATACATTGTAAATTCGAGGGTCAGCGATATCAACATTGGTTCGGGAATATCAATTTTAATGAAGATCTTGTGTACCGTTTAGGGCGTTTCGGTTGTTTATAGACATTCATACACCTAAAAATAAATCGGTAGAGGAATTAACAAAATTAGTCCTAAGAAAGTTAATTTGACAGGAAAAGGTAAAAACTATTTACCATTTAAAACAGCACTGGAATGTCCCCAATAAGTAAAATACAAAGCACTTGTAAAACACAATGTATGCCCAAAACATCATAAACATTTCTTTTATCTGTGTTCTACAACATAATTTTGAATTTCATGGACTCATGTAGTTATTGCAAGATAAAAATTTCAAGTCAACAATAACTTTAATTTTCAGTGTATTTATTATCAATAGAGTAACTTTTTTACATAATCAGATGAAGTAAAATAACATTTAATCTTATCTATGTTTTCTTCTGTTGTCTCAGTAGTTGGTCAAAATTTGAACTCTTCATTAAAACTTCTGTGTTCTTCTGGAATGAATTGCATCAATTTTGTAAGCTTTTCCTAAAAGTTATTTTGAAGCTACATTTTGATTCCTGAGAAGTGAAAATCGATATCTCATGAGGCCATCAATCCACTCATAATATTCAACTTTTCCTGGAAATGATTGACTGGTGGAAACACATACAATTTGCAACATAAAAAGTTACTTTCCGTTTTGCTTCACCAGACATTCCAAGACTGTCTTCAGACAGATCGTTTGTATAACTTGGGCCACCATTTTCTGTACTCTACGATATCTTGCGTACCTACGAGTTTGACATGAATGCTTGGAATCTGAGATGAGCAAAAAGCTCAATATATGCGCACATCGAATACTTTCTATCGACGTATTAGTCTCTTGCCGCCAGCAAAAGTTCGATCATATGGAAAAAAATTAATGACCGCGGAGATGGTAGTACTGGAGTACACTACTGAATCTTCCAGTTTTTACAAGGTAGATGATTACTCTGATAATTGTTTTGTTCTTATTTTGAGCACGGCATCGATGAGAAAACACATGTACTTCCTTGACAGGTTGCAATTCAAATTCAATACAGACAAGCGAAAAGAGAAAACCTTGTTTGGTCCTTTCTTGGCAGTACCTTTGCGGCAGAGATAAATTTATTTGTTATTGTTTATAACCGTGACACAGAAAACAGAAACGGTGAGTTGCCACAAATATAATGCTTCTTGCACGGGTACCTCTCTTGGAAAGTTTAATATTTTGCATGTAGTCAAAACATAGTCCAGCAACCTTCTTATTACCCGTACACTTTCGCTTTACGTCTTCCATTTTTGCATAGATCTTTTTAATTCTCTTCCGTTCCAGTTCCGCAATAACTACGCGTTTTGCACTGTTGTTCAGTGAGGTACTCTTTAATTTTTACCACGAGTGATTCACACGTGCAGCATGCGTCATTCTGTGGTCGCCCAAATAGCAAATCAATTTATTATAATTTGATATGAGGATACACACTCTTGAACATATCGTACATAATTTTTACAGTCAGTTCTTCATGAGGATAATGCACTTCTTTTCCTGAGTTATGCAACATTTTGTTGGGAAAGGTTTTAATGTGCTGTTCAATCAAACACAAAACCTCTTCTGGTACAGCATTTGTAGCAGGTGCAGATTCCCTTCCATCTCGCGGTTGCTCATTGATTTTCACACAGTAGAAAAGTCTGCGAACACGTTCATTTGGGATGCGGCAGAGGTTACGGAATGCTTTCTTACACACTGCCATTCACCCAGAATCTGCGGTGACCACGTGGTATATGTGGTTGCATTCTCTTGATTTCGGTATGCCATCAATTGCACGTGGTCATTTGCGAAAAAAAACTTTTTGTTTTTCAATTAGTGCTGCAAGGAATTCATCTTGCTCATTGTTACGTTTAAATTCATGAAACCTGCTGAAGATATCTAACTTCTCATGTACTGAAATTCTGTCAAAGCAGAGTTTCTTACATCTGAAATAACAACTCACAACAATCACAAAAACTGTTCTATCCTACATTTTTCACCGACATCAAAACTCGTGCAAAACAACCCAGTTCCTGGAACATATGAAGTCTTATCGCAAGAACAAAGTGTAAAAATTTGTGAATTAGAACAACAAATACTATTGCTTCAGCAACAGTCAAAGCAACTTCAACGTCAACTACAGCAGGCCCAACAATATTTATTATATTCTCAACAATTATATCAAGGTAACTATTTTAATTAATCCGTTTATGTGCAACATGATAATTCTACAATTCAAGGTGAGTGCATTGGCACGAAAAGGAAACGAGCGTTATAAACGGATGCTAATGTACAAGGGGAACTAAGTTATAACGTACCAACAGGAAACACGTTTGAAACTTTATCAGAGGGAATTGAAGAAGAAGAAGAAGAAGAAGAAGAAGACGAAGAAGAAGAAAAAAACAAAAATTCAGACTAATGTATTTTGTAGACCATTTTCAGACTAACATTATAAATTTAGACTCGCATACATATAATCTATACACATCGAGGACATTGACCTAGCATTACAAATGTTCAAAATAACTTATATACAGCTACTCAGCTTTCCCGTCATGCTTAAGACTTGTTACATCCTCCTTAATTTGCCGATAACAATTTCAAACTGTGAACATAATTATTCAAGATATAAACATGTATGAATTCAAATTATTAAATGTATATAAAATATTGAAAAATTATTGTATGTATGTTAGAGGTCCTTAAAATGAGTAACATCCGAAATGTTCATTTTGCAATGTAAAAATGTAATTTCCATATGTATAAACACTGTATTGAAAACAATTATGTATACATGAAAACTCTTGAACGACTAAAGAAGTCGAATAAGGTTTAATAAACTACAAAAAATGTGCGCATAGTAAAAGTACATTGACGTCCAGAAACAAAATAAGTGGCCATGTAAGCAGTCGCTCAATTATCCAGGTAAACTGTGTAAAAACCCTAAACGAGATCTGGGTCACTAAGATGCTGCAATAATTACTTGTTTCCGGTATATTTAGTATTTTCAAACGACACCGTATGCATGTTAACTAATGCATTAAAATCGTAGTTAAAATCGCTACGATTTTTCCCGGGAGTCGCCGAGCAGCTCTTGTTTTTCTGGAGTGGCCGTGATCTTGGCGAGTGGAAGGCCGCGCTCTGCCCGCCGCGACCTTGCCTTTCTGCTTTTTGTGCGCGGCAGGTCCCTCTTGCGGCCAGCGCGCCGCGGGGGAGGGGGGAGCGGTCGGTCGCCACCTCTGCGCTAGTCGCCGCCTTTTCACTCAAGAAACCTGTCTTCTTCGGTTGCAGAACACAGAATTTGAGACAACAAACGCTGAGCAATTTTTCCCATTTCTAAGTAGAAATGTGTTTTTCACTTTTCAGTGAAATGGGAATTTGATAAGCTTTTAACAGAAGAAATTTGTACTTCATTGTTAAAAATGTATCCCTTCACTACATAAATGACGTGTGAGTGTTTTAGATCGTAAGTGAAATTATCGATTTTTTTATTAAAAGTAATCTTGAGTAAAATATTAATTCATTTATTTCCATTCCTTCAAGATATATCCACGTAATATGCGGCTCTAACGTCTTATTTTGTCACACTATGTTTTATACTTTTTTCAAATACAGTCAAGAAAATTTACGTGAAAATTGTGAGGGTATCCGAAATATTTGCTCTTTATTCTGAGATCATAAGGAATGATCATATAAAATACTAGATTAAAAAAACGATAAATTAAAACTCACTATCTAAAAATCTGTAATTGATTTTATTCAAGTATCTCCAGGATTTTTTAAAGGCACGAAATTTAAAATAAATGCAAAGAAAATTTCTGCGCAGAAATGCTGAATACTACAGCAATTTTTTTACGTGCAAGGAAAATTTACCCTAGAAGCAGATATTACATAAATTATTGTTTTAGCTTTTAAAATTCTTCCAAATTTGGTCCTCAAACTAGAGAAGACAAATGAGGAAGTGAAGAGGAAGAAAAAAGGGCGGAAGGGGGGAAGGAACAGCGAAATGGTAAGGGAGATGAGATGGAAGATTTTGAGATTAAGATGTTAATATAAGAATAGGAGAAGGAGGAAGAGTAAGTGAAGGAAGAAAAGGAGGAGATGAAGAGATGCAGGATGAAACGGAAGAGCAGGAACAGAAAGAAGACAATAGGAAAAATGCATCTAGAAGAGAAAAAGAAGACCGTGCAGAAGGAGAAGAAAGAAAAAGAGCAGAAAGCGAAAGTAAGGGTGGACGCAGACGATTGATTGTTAGTTGTTCCGGTCTGTTAATGTCATTAACCCGAAAGTGTAGTGCATGATATTACTCGGGAGGTAGCGGTGATTTCCCCCCCCCGGATGGCGAGATCCGGCGCCAACCTACCGTCGGCTAGCGGGTTTTTTCTAACCACTGCCTCATCCGGGAGAAGGTCAAAGCTCCCGACTGGTCTTCCGGCATCCGTGGTAGTCTAAGTTCATGTTACTGTGAGTGTGTGTAAGGTGTGAGGATAGCATAAGGAAGAAGTAGGAAACATTTCGGGCGGTCCGTGGCCCGTTTGTTAAAGTACTGAGCCGGCATCCACCTGGTATTGATCAGAGAAACCACGGAAAACTACCGTTCACAAGCCACAAGAATTCGCTAGCTAGTGTAGAGAATTCTGCCACCGTCGGTAGGACCTCCCGGTCAGAGGGACTGCAGTGACATCAGCTGATGCCCTGAGCCATCTCTCCCAGTAGCACGCCGACGAGGAGGCAGCGGATAAGTGTAACCCTGTCCCACGCTCCAAGGCCACGCGTCCCAGGTCGAAGGCCCATCCGTGACCTCGGCGCTGCACGTGGCGCGCCGCGTGGCCGCTGAATGAACCCGCGCAGAGCGACGCAGTGCGCCAGCCCTTCTTAATCTTGCCGCGCGAGGGGGATGCGGTGGGGGTAAGGGTAGGGGGCAGGGAGCCACCTTGCGGCTGCGGGTACCGGTTTCTGGGAGGCCCCGGCGACCGCAACGCTACATGCAACGACGTAATAGCCGCTCCGCGCGCCGCCTTCGCGAAGAATCGCACAGTGGTCAGCACTCGGGCATTGCACGCGCGTGAAGATCCCAGAATTTTTGTTTTATTAGCCAACTGCGCATCCTATTAAGGGCAAGGGCCTCCTACTTGAGAGCGGGGGAATATTAATACTTCTTTAATGAAGTGATAGATGATGATGATGATGATGATGATGATGGTGATGATGATGATGATGATGATGATGAGGGGTGAAAAGACTACCACAAATACATCCATGGTCGAGGCGGGTTTCAAATCCGCGATCTTTCAATCCGAGCACTACTGCCTAAGCGATCTCGGCTACCCGGATTGACCCGAGAAAAATTACAGATGCGGAAGGATATAAAATGATAAACAGAGCTTGAATTCCTGTGTCCTTTATATTTAAATGGCGAAGTTTTAATACTTTTTTTTAAATTTTGCATTCCTTCCCATAGAACGTCCCATAGAACACCTTGGTCTCAATTATTTTTCACGTTAATTAAAGTAACCATAAACTTTAAAAAAGTTTGGAATTAGCAGACACTGGACGTTATTTTGAAGTCACAAATTATATTGATGCTGGAGGACGACCCTTAGCTCATACATCGGAAACTGCTTGGATTGCCTATTTTGCCATGGCATTTTCTGAAACAATAATTGTCATTAAGTTCCCTCAGGTCCCTGTTCAATTTTATATTTGATTCATTGTTTAAGAATACCTTTTATTTTCATAAATCTGAACGTTGTAATAGCAGCAATGTGTTTTTCAAGAAAAAGTATAATTTCCTATCAGAGCGATAAGAAAGTATTACTCTTATATTTATTGGATACGTACACTTCTTTTTATGTAATGAAACGGTATATTATTTCAAATTATTTTTTATTTGTTTTTCAGCTGTAATCACATAATTTTATTCATATATAATAATAAATATATAATAAATAGAAAAATAGTTTGTGGCTTTAGCAAATGAAAAATAATTACTTGAAAAACATAAACTTATGAACTTTCTGTGAATAATTCGAGTATGAAACCTATTTCATTATCCTTACTCTCCTGTTTTTAGAAAATACGAACCGTTTTCAGTTTGTCAATACGGGTTTAGAAAACAAAAAGTACGGAAACATCCATTATTTCGTTTCTTAAGAATCTCGCTTTATCAATGAATCAAAAAGAAGCATCTGTTGAAAAATGTTTAGATCTTTTAAAAACATTTGACATCATTGATCACAATATTTTTTTAATTACCTTGGTGGTATTGCTCTAGATTGGATATATTTGAAATCTCCTAACTACGATCTCCGAACGTAGAAATACCGCACTTGAATGAAGAGTTTTATATACGTATTTTTCCGATAAATTTTCAATTGAACATGGGATTCCGCAGAGACCGATCTTAAGCCCTATCCCCTTTCTTCACGAAACGGAATAACAGTTCAGTTCTCTTTCGCGATGATAATAATATTATTTTTATAAAGAGAAACCATACTTACGATATTAGATCTTTCAAATTAATTTCGTAGTAACAAATTAATTGCAAACAAAGGAAAAATGTTTTAATCCAATCTTCCATTTCAAAAAGCAATTGCGTTATACTTTCAGAATGACCGATGTGCAATTGGTTGAGGTTACGGTGACAACATTTTCGTGTGCCTCAACTCAGTCAAACCTGAAATAGAACGTCTACTTTTATTAACGGAATATTAATTATTTTTCTGAAGTATCATACATTATTGGATTCAAATCTAAAATATCTCACAGTCTTCTGAAGAAGACTCCAAGCCATGATGCACTGTTTTTAAGAGGAAGAACACAAACAAGTGCTACTCAAGGCAGTAGTGGCGTAGCGATCTCGAGCCAAAGGATCTCGGGTTCGAGTCCTGTATCAGGTATGGTTGTATTGTGTTCGTTCTTTCACTCCCCTATCATCAACATATCGTGCATCCTCACAGTTACCATACCGTTACACACAATAGTGGTCGCTAATGACCTAGTAGTTGATGCAACCTTAAATAACAAAAAAGGAGCTAGACTCTGTGCTATGCGTACAGCTTATAGTGGTAATCAAGCTTGGAAAGAAAATAATCGTCGGTTAAGTATTCCTACATACATCAGTGGGGCGGATCACAGGCACAAAATACATTTAAGAGCGCAGAAGACGGATGTCGGGAAATTTGCTTTCACAAATCGAACGATAACAGAATGGAATAAATTGCCTGCAAAAACCTTTAAACCCTTTCCTCGAAGCGTTCACAGTTTAGGAAATTAATTTAGGTTATTTGTAAGTAAATGAGGGACTTAAGTAGGAATATTGGGTTATATCAAGCAAAGCATAAGTGATATATTGTGAAGTGAGGTGTCGTGCAGTGTAGAGGAGAGAAGTAATGAAGGAAGTTATCTAAGAGTCAAAGTAACAAAAAAAGAACCAAAGCGCTACTCATGCACACGAGCGAATTGCGAGCATGCACTCGCGCACACCAACAATCACGATTCCGCCCACAGAACGGTGCATTCCGCATCGAGGATGATTGCAGAGGAGCCTGCGCCACACACACGCAAGGCCCTCACCGTCTCGGAACAGTCATTAAGGAGGACTGTGCAGTCGGTTGGGAAGGGCCCGCGCCTGCCTGAGGCACGGAGAAGCGCGGCGGGGTAATATTCCCGTAACGTTGTGTAACTCCTACTGCCTCCTCGCTGCCATTGTCTCGAAAGCGGCAGCGGCTCCTGGCAACATGGCTCCTGGCAACCGACGACAGTGGAGATTTCTATAACGGACAACCGCCTTACAAGTAGTAGACTCAAATGACCCGAAACTTTCACGGAACGTGGGCAAGGCCCTCTTTCACACAAAAATGTGTAGACGTTTCTGATGAGTTGGATTATTTTGGTGAGGTGCAGAATATCATTCAATAAATAATAATGCGACACAGAAAAAATCAAGAGACGACCCTTAATTAGTACTTTAAAAAAACAATACACTATATTACAGTTATAGTGAAGAGTAAGAATGTATGCCAATATGGAAAATAAATTTATAATGCGGGGTCTACAAGATCAAACTAATCAAAGATCAATAGTGTGAGGTTAATGAAGTTGTAAGAATTTCCTTTGCAAAGTCAATCACCTTTCCTCGATACTCAATTATAACCGCATGTAACTATAAAAACATGCAAAGCACTCTCAAATTCTGATTGACATCTCAAACATCACCATAATCACCTTTTTTATTTGAGGCCGCATCAACTTCTAGGTCATTAGCGACAAGGTATTGCTTGTAACGGTATGGTAACTGTGAGGATGTCACGATATGATGATGATAGGGGGTGAAAGGACGAACACAATACAACCAATTCCGAAGCGGGACTCGAACCCGCGATCCTTCGGTCAGAGATCGCTTCGGCATTACTGCCTTAGCGATCTCGGTCACCTACTCCCGCCGTAAAATTTCCATTCTGATGTTTAACGAAGTGTAGTCATACGTTCAGTATGATAATGGATGTTCAAGTTAATTTGAAAAGCTTATTTCCAAAGTGAGGTATCTCCCTTTTAGTTTGTTTTCTAGTTTGTTTTTTCTATCAATATATTCTAAAGATTCTTATTCATCATGTTGCCGATTACTGAGTTCAAATACGACATATATTCATCATCTAATGCTCTACGACATTCAAATGGGACGTCTGGGCCTACTCAACTACTCTTTTCCATTTTTTCTACTCTTCGAGAGCTCAATCTAATTTTAAATCTTCATTTACCTGATGACTTTGATAACATCTTTTCATATGTTTTTAGGCCGTCCTCTTCTCCTAGTGCGTACTGAATTCCAGCTAAAGATAAGAAATAAGACATATCTGTTATGTTAAATGATATAATAAACCTGTTCAATACTATCCTGAATTTTATGACTGTATTTGAATACATTTCATCCCTCAAAATAAAAAATAAAATAAAATAAATAATGTGA
Organism: Gryllus bimaculatus; assembly: GCA_017312745.1. Taxonomy (NCBI): domain Eukaryota; kingdom Metazoa; phylum Arthropoda; class Insecta; order Orthoptera; family Gryllidae; genus Gryllus; species Gryllus bimaculatus. The sequence continues at coordinate 4,429,113 of BOPP01000098.1, forward strand.
ACAAGCTTTCCAATCCCCCAAGCGACCTATGGGGGAGCAGTACAAACTGCGCACGTTTACATGAGCTCTGGAATCACACTACCTCATCATTTCCCCATAAACAGTTGACTAATCAATAAAAGTACCAACAAACGAAGGTTAGTAACATTTGAAAATAAACAGTTTCGCTTAGAAACTTCTTTGCATCAGTAAACGAACTACAGATTTGAGGTTTTAGTATTTGTAGGAAAATAGTAACTCATACTACCAGCTCTACTACTACCACAACAGAGAACTTAACGATATTTGCACATAGTGAAGCTACATTTTTGTATTGAAGCAAAACGAAGAGTCATCTTGTTGAAAGTTGGCGAAAGCACACGCACCCGCACCCGCCCACCAACACGAGAGGTAGGGACACGGGGTTGTGCTCGGTTCAGAGGAGATAAACTGGAAGGGAACGCGTCCCCTAGGTCTCCTGCCGCTCGAAAAGCACGTTTTTATCTTTAGATAGAGTTAGAGAGAATTTTTTTTTGAAATCATGCGTAGAAATCCTGTAATTTTTGCTTCAAAAGAAGGCAAATAAACAAAATTCTCAAACATGGATATATATTTTTTCTTTAATTTGTTCTCAAATGGAGCAAAATGTGTTTATATAAATGGTGTTTTCCTGAACCCTCTGCACTTTCAAAAATTTCAAATGTTAGAAATAATTCGAGAAAATGTGCGGCTTTGTCACCACTAGTTTAGTATTGACATCTGGGAATTGAGAATTGCAGAAGGAACGTTTTATACGAAGATGTTTTTCGTATAAACTTCACGAAAACTTCACTTGTTGAAAGCGATATTAAAAACTTGAAAAATGACCATTATTATTGACTATAGATGGAATTCATTGGGAATACCTCTACCTCACTACTACTTACAACTGCCAAAACTAACAATACCGCGAAACAGCACGCAAATTCCGGGGGGGGGGGGTAGACGAGAGCTTACAAGAATCTGATCCTGCCCACAGGACATCATACGCAGAGTGAGTTCTATTAGAAGACGATAGCTCGGGGCGCCTGAGTTGGCAGACGGTCAGCAGCGAGGCGGGCGGGGCAGCGTGTGGAACGTGTAGAATAACGCTCTGGCCAGAATTCGCCAGACATCGGCGTCCGCGGGCGTGGACAAGGGGGGATATGTGGTGTTTGCGTGTGCTGGGAGCGAGTGCACAGGCGAGGGCAGAGGCGAGTGCGGGAGCAAGTGCGGGAGCAAGTGCGGGAGCAA
>BOPP01000098.1:4447223-4458628 GCA_017312745.1 Gryllus bimaculatus
GATATATTTGCGCCTAAATTATTTAAAAAACATTTATAAGTGAGCAAAATGAGGCCAAAGATTGGTATAGGTAGAAGAAACATCGGAATAATGGGTATGAGATAATTGGTAAAATAAAATAAACCCCAATTTTTTTTTTTAAAAAAAAAAAGGAAATTGGGCCCCCCAAAGCCCCACATAATAATATTAGTTCATTAAGAGTATTTGATTACTCAGTCGAAACATGTCGGAAGATAGATTCAAAAAGGGGAAGTTATATTCTGAACAATAATGTTAATGTGACGTAGTCGAAAATAAGAAATAATTTTAATAAAAAGAAAATTAATATATTAAAGTTATGTAAAAGTTTAACAATGAATTGCTAATTTTAAAACAACTCCGGAACCTTTTCCTTCAGAACACTGTTTTACGCAGAAAACACAAGCACGCGTGATGTGCGCTGTCGGACGCTGTCCCGTGCATTACGTACATGGCTGACGCCAAAATGTAAACCCGGTCGTGGCGACCGTGGTGCCTACGCCGCGAGATCGTCTGGCCTTACTCTCCGGAATCTTCGCCCACTGCCTACACCCTTGTACAACGTAAGCTTCGATGCAAACTGAAGTGCGAAGCGGGCAGATTAGCGGCCGCATTTAAATAGTTTGAGCTTGAACCCCACCACTGTTTCCAATAGATAGGCCGCGGCTGGCGCGAGGTCGCTGGCAGCCTTGGTTTACGCCCAACACAAGGATTCTCGGGGTTGCTGCCTGTTCATAACGAGGCTCGCCGGCTAGCAAATCCTTCGAGTTTTTACAGCTACGGTATTTTTAGCTCTGCGGTTTCTACCTGAGTCAACCCGCAGGCGCAAACTCGGAAGTTCGAGGCTCAACCCCTTCCTCCCGCAGCGTACTTTAACAGACCTAACGGTTCTGGCCCTCGTGTTAACGACGCACAGTTAGCCTGATGATATCTAATATTTTACATTTGGTTTATCAAGTGTCAATGGACCGTAATAGTACTAAATTCTTCTCGGGAGCTAGTTCTTCTGTGTTATAATTTTCTCATTTATTTGTCCGGAGCCTTGGATATTCTTGGAGTCGTTCAAGAGTCTGAGATAATAGACCCTAAATTTTCAAGGTTTCCCTCGTTGTCTGTGGCCCTCGGTAGTCATGGTTCTCTCAGTATTCAGGGACATTCTCGTAAATGGGATTCCCCGAAGCTCGATAGGTTGACCCAGCAGTCGTATACGCCTCCTTTACACACCCCTTTCTGCCTTGCTCTGGCATAGGCAAAGAGCTTGCAGACAAGGATCATGAGGGGAAAACGGAGGTTGGCCGCAGCGAGCGGCAGATGGGGATGAGGGAGGCAAGGCGAGCCGTTGGGTCATATCACGGGCAGGTTGGGCGGGTCGGGTCGGGGTTGGGCCGGGTCGGGGCAGGCGGGCCGTGAGCGGTAAGCTGGGTGGAGAAGCGGCTTTCTTAATTAGCCGGCGAGCGAGGCGGGAGCGGCGTGACGAGGCGGGGAGAGCTGGCGCTATCGCCCGCGTGCGGCGCTGTGTATTCTTGGCTGTGTCAATCCCGGTTCGCGCGCCCGCCGCCAGATCCACCCCCCTGCCCCCTGCTCTGCCGCTATCGATTTGCGGGTCTGCGGGCGGGCGCTTCGCGCCTCGCTTTGAGCTGACGGGACGCGCCCGCACTCCGCCCTACGCCGCCCTCGCCCCGCCTTGCCCCCGCCTCGCCGCCTCGCGCGCCCTCGTCCGCCTACCACCCTCACCACCCCTTACCCGCCCTCGCACTCGCCACCTTCGCCGCCTCGTCGCCTCGCGCCTCGTCGCCCTCAGCCGCTCGCGCTCTCGGCCTCGGCCGCCTCGCCGCCTGCGACCTCGCCGCCCTGCGCCTCGCGCCCTCGCGCGCTCGCACACTCGCGGCCTCGCCGCCTCGCCGCCTCGCCGCCCTCACCAAGCTCACGCCGCTCACGTCCCCTCGCGCTCGCCGCCTCGGTCGCCCTCACCGCCCTCTGCACCCTCCCCCAGCCTGCCCATACGTGCCTCGGTCCCCACCATCGCGCGTCGGCCCACCTCGCCGCCCTCGCCGCCGTCGCAGCTTCCGTAATTTCTGCTCGGTTATTCCTAATCCGCGTGCGCTTTGTCTGCGACGTGTCCGCTCGTTCACCGGGAAGGGCTTGCTCGTCTGCACGTCGTCGCGCCAGGCGTGATACTGTTTTATGCTGCCGTTCTCGGCTTTGACGACCCGCTGCGTAGCCTTTCACCCGGATCCCCTCTGTGGCTCCGGCTCGGCAATTTGTTCTATTATTCCCGAGAGGTTGCTCGCGTCGTGTGCATGGTAAGGCCCATGATGTCGTGTTTATTTTGCGCTACTCACCTTCGATACGTTTAGTGGTTTTTAATTATTCCAGGTATTCATGTTATTGCTGAATCTGACCCAAGCGAATCGACACTTCTTTTGACATGTTCGTGTCCGTCACATACCTACTAATTATTTAGTTGTTATTATCGACTCCACTTATAGTTTCGTGGTGCTCATCGTTATTACTGATCAGTAATGTGCATCATGCAGCCTGCTATGACGTTTGAGAATAACCGACGTGTTCGTGTATCGCACATTTTGTGGTCCGAACTGAATCCCTTTGGCCATGGAATTCGACATATTTATGGCAGCCTCTGTCGTGCTAAAAGAATTCTGCATTTCATCCCACGTCTCGCTCTCTTTTAACTTGTATGCTATTTATCAGAATATATTGGTCTATTTTTCATATCTTGGCCAGTTCTCGCTATTCTCATATCTTGCGCAGTTTATCGTCAGTTTTAAGAGCCACATTATTTTTAAGAACGGTTGTACTCCTAGTATTATCATTGTTGTAATTCATCTAGTTTTGATCGCAAATGTTTCTAGAAACTATCATCAGCACTCTGTCTCAAATTCACGTCATGTTAGAAAAACCCAACAAAGTTTAACGTTTATACAAAGTTTCTTCTTTCTTGCATCTTCAACAGCATCTCATCACATACGCGCAGCACTTGGATTGTGAACCTCACCCATATTTAACAGGCGCTCCGTTGGTAATGTTTCCAACTTCATCAACTCTCAGTCCCCGTGCAAGGTTCTTATACCCAGTTTCCGCTTTCATTACGAGCGCATTGTCTCCGTCGTCTCTACAATGTTTGCAATAATTTCTTTTTTCTAACACTTCAAGTTTAAATTAACATTGAAGTCACTACCTGTATCTACTTCAATGTCTGCTTAGTTTCGTATCATTGTAACGTATTTAGCCAGCGTGCCTCATGGCATTATTTGGGGGCTTGGTTGCGGATTAGTCCGCAGCGGAAGTAGGGTTTTTCCGTAAGGAAGAAGCGGAGACGGGAGACACAAGGCTTTGGGTGTACTTCCGGATTATAGAAGCTTTTTCACTGTTATAAAGCGAGGGGTGGCGTGATCGTAGGTCACGTGGGCTCGCCTATATAAGCAGAGTGGTACGGAGCCAGTAGGCAGGTTTGGAGACAGTGGGAGAAACTCGTGCGTGTGCACAAAACTTGGCGCCCTAGACGGTGCATATTAATGCGAGCAGGCTCGCGAGGCTGGAGTTCATTCTTGAACGAAGCCTGGATTATGTCCTTGGGTGACTGCGGTCAGGGGGAGCGATGTGCTGTGTGCGTGGCTTCCGAGGTGAAGAGTGGTTGGAGTGCAGATTCACACCGATTCTCAATGATAAGATGCTCGCTGCGATCGAGGCAAACAGGCCGTTGGTGCGCCAGAACGGACTTTGTGTCCGGCAGCGAGACATGCCGGTCACGGAGCTAGCTTTGTGCGCAGTTCAAAAAGTAGGAGTGGCGAATGCACAAATCAAAACAATTTCAATCGGGTTTGATCGTCGCGTGATCAGGGGATAGTAGGTTAATAGAGCTAGGGTGTAAGTAGATTATTAAGTGTATATATTTGTTTTGTTTTCTGTTATAAATATATTTTGTTTTAGCGAAGCTCTGTGTCTTGTGGTCGCTGTGAGTATCCATGACGTCACACAATTTTAATGGCATATCCATTTTTATACCATCATCTCTCATTGCGCTCTCTACTCGGGCTTAGTGTATCACGGCGTCGCCGCTCATATATTTCCAAAACGTTTACCTTTCGAAAACTGCTCTTATTACGTTCTTAAACCTACTCTGATCCGCATGTCGTTTTTAGATTTATGAAGTCGAATGCTTTGATCGGTGTTGTAGTTGCCTAACTCGGTGTGACGCCCCGTGTCCGCTCGCGCCACCGCGTGCCACCGTGCCCGCGCCGCCGTCCGCGCGCCTGTGTCTCGCCACCCTCCAGGCAGCGCGCGCCCGGCGCGGCGCCCTGGTCACACGGGAATTACGCCCCCCGCGCTACCTCCACCGCCGCGCACTCAGCTCGGCCTCCCCCTCCTCCGCCTCGGCGCTACGGCGCGGCGCACGGTGAGGCCAACAGGTGTTAAACGTTAATCTACAGCCGAAACGCGGCGCCGCCCGCCCTGTTACGGCGGACGCTGCGGACACGTATGTTTTTCCCCTCATGATCTTGTCTTCTGCGTCGTTTTCCTATGTCCAGAGGCAAGGGGCAGAATAAGGGGCAGAGTAAGGGGTGGGTAAAGGGAGGGTATACGACTCTGGGTCAGACCTATCGAGCTTCCGGGGAATCACCATTTACCGAGAAGGTCCCTGAATACTGAGAGAACCATGACTACCGAGGAAGCCACAGACAATCGAGGGAAACTGAAAATTTAGGGGTCTGATTTAGCTCAGACTCTTGAACGAGCTCCAGAATATCAAGGCTCCGGACAAATAAATGAGAAAATATAAACAAAGAAGAACTAGCTCCCGGAAGAATTGTAATGTACTATTAGCGGTCGGCATTGACACTTGATAGAACCAAAAGTAAAATATTAGATATCATCATGTAACGATATTGTTCAGAATAGTAACTTCCCCTTTTTGAATCTATCTTCCGACATGTTTCGACTGGATGTTAATCAATACTCTTAATGAACTATATATTATTACGTGCCGCATCTTTAAATTGTTTATTCCATTTACCAATTATCTCATACCATATTCCGATGTTTCTTCTACCTATACCAATTTTCGCCTTCATTTTGCCCATTATAAATGTTCTTTGTAAATAATTTAGACGCAAGATATGTGCTTCCCAATTTAACTCTCTGATCTTTTTCAGTTTTGTTCCTTTTCTTATTCTTTTGGGTACTATTTCGCCACATATTTCCAGTCCGTTGTACTTTCAATTAAACTGTTCTCCACAACTACATTTATAAATCTCTGTTCTTTTTAATTATTCATATATTTGGACTTAACAGAACAAACATTCTAGTATTATTGAGTGACCGTTTTATTTTTCGAATTATTTACCTCTTGAGAAAGTAATTTGCACATTGATCACCTAGTTATTTCTTTGTATACCATTCATTCCATATTAGCAAACCTCCCATGCATTCTATGATAAAAAATTACCTGGATATAGTAACGTACCAATCAAAAAACGACAATAACTATTGGTAATATTAGTGGAGGAGTGGGATTATCTCGTTCAGTCTATCTCTAGTTGCTGCGCGTTCTACTTCTTACCGCAATAGCTTTCGAAGGACCAGTAAGCGAACATACACGCTATATTGTTTATGAAATAGCAACGTATAATGCTCTAGTGACAAGAACTATCATATAGGGAGAGTCAGAAAGCACAAAATTCATTTAGGATGTATAATTAAACTGAATGATTACATAACTTAAACATATTATTTGAATATTAATTACTTAAAGTTTAAGATACTTTAGAAAAGTAATTAAAATCAAATGATTTGGGAATAGCTGTTGGCATGATGACTTAGACAACAGCCTTTGGGCAGGTTATTCTCAGTGTACTCTTCAACATACATAAAGTCAAGGCATATTAATGTCATTCCTAATTTTAACAACATCAACGGTGTGGAATACGTCTTAGAAGCGCATAGCCTCGCATTTCTTGCACTTCTTCACAATATATAAAACGATAAAAGCAAACGATGACAATAAATCAAGCGATGTGGTTTGGCTGAAATTTGTCCTCAGATTCCGGACCAAACGCAAACACTCGCGAGTTACAGGGTAACTCGATAGCCCTGACTTCCGACATTCATATTTAGCGCACACGATGTCCTCCAGAAAGGTAAGGTAAGGAAGGCTTTGATAATTTAAAGCATTAAACGTTAGATCATTCTCATTCCTGTCGTCTCATTAAAAGAAATAAAAACGAAATGGAGCAAACAGCCGTGATATCATCTACAGAGGATACCTCGGTTTGGTGGGGTGGCCACGGTTTATTGTTACTCGATTCCCGGACCCCCCCCCCTCCGCTCTCCGATTTCCTCGATAATGAAGCTACGGTACCGAATATGTCGCGTGAATGTTTTTTTAAACGTCGTCAAATTTCATTTTAACCACTGAAAATTCAGTGAAACCAATACTTATAATTTTCCTGAAATTTTCCTGATTATCTTAAAAGGTGTAAATGAAGAAAATTTCTATTAAGGAGCTGGTCAGTGGCCGGGAGAGGGGTTAAGTGAGAGTCTGTTAGAGCGTAGGCTTCCGCGGCCGGAGTCAGTAAATAGAGAGTCTGTTAACGGGAGGAAAATGTGCATACAAAGTATGGGTTTCAGTGTTTCCAAGAAGAATCTGTTGAGAGGTGTGCTCGTTTTAATAAGGGTTGTTCCTTTAGTGAAGTTTCAATGTACTTAAAAACTAATTGAATAATCAATTATTAAGTTAACATTTTGTAATGAATGTGACAAAATATTGAATTAGTAATGTACAGGGTGTTTTTTGGAGTGAAGTTTTAATAAGGATGGCTGTCGTTAGCGTTGTTTTGATGATATTTTATTTCGTAAATTGTGACTAGCGACTTTAGCAAATTATAATGGAAAGATTGACACCTCAACAACGTTTACAAATTATGGAAATATATTTCCAAAATCAAGGTTCTGATCGCCAGACGAACAAAACCTTAGAATTTTTTATGGTGCAGATAATTTTCCATCATAACGACTTATTCATCGAACTCAATTTCAAACCATATTTACTCTTATCTATGAAAAAGAACATCACGACAAAAACTGTACGTACAGAAGAAAATTACAGTACTATCAATGATAGTGTTGAGAAAGTTCCAAATGTGTCTACTGGACGCCTTTCGCGACAACGTGGACTTTATCCATGCATCCATTGAAAATTTTACGAAGCGATCTGGGTTTATACCCGTACAAGATTCAATCAGGGCATCCATTGAAGCCGAAACATCATAATAAGCGTCGTTTGTTTCGTCAATAAGAAACTGATTCACTTTTTAGCTACTTGTCTGTCCGGGAGACGCCACTTCCTAGGCATAGATGCCAAGGTTTCGGCCGCCGTTCTGTGACCTTCAGAGCGAAATGCTTTAGGAAGGTCAATTAATGGCGGCCGAAACGTTGACGCCTGTGCTTAGGAGGCGAAGTCTCCCGGACAGCAACGTAGTTACTGACATTGGCAGCGGAAGCCTACGCTCTCATTTGAATCACTTTTGTGCATAAAAAATTGTTTAGTGTCTTCTTGTTGAATGGTTACGTTAAAAAACACAGTCAGTTGCCGTGTATAGAGCAAGACCAATCCTCAGATAATTCACGAAGCTCCATTACAATTTTAATTAAGCACTGTATGGGGCGGGTATATGCTGGAGGCATTGTCAGTTATTATTTCTTTAAATAAAGTATTCTACTGACAGTGGTGATCGTTACAAATCAATAATAATTGCTTATTTGTTTCCCAGTTTGCATGACATTAACCTGGTACTGATCTGTTTTTACCAAGATGGAGTTACACATCATTCTGCTACGGCAACACATCAATCGATAGAAAGAAATTTTAACAACAAAATTGTTTCACCAGATGGACCAGTTAATTGACTACCTCGATCATGTGACCTAATACCACTTATTATTTTCTACAGTGTATGTTAAATATTTAATACCTGCTGATAAACCAGCAACAATTTGGAAGCAGAAACGCTTTGAAAGCCAATACAACTTGTGCCATTAACGAAATACGTCCCCAATTGTTTGAAAGAGTATACTAAAATTGAACTGATAGATTCCGGTTCATCAGAGCTAGTCATGGTTGACACATGCTGGAAATTATTCTCAAAAATTGAACGTCAGAACATTATCTTTCAAATAAAAACAAAATTATTGACTCGAAAGTTAATTTTATGTGCAAGTTATTTCAAATCTAAGTTTCATTATTCCAAAGAAAACACCGGTTATAATCAAGATTTTGTGTAACCAAAAACACCCACTTAGAATAATATTATTTAATGAATTATATAATATTGAAATAAGAGTGTAGTTCTGCAAATCTGTCCTAACAGACATTAATGTTATTGCACTAACACATTAATATACGACTGTCAGTAAATATGTATATTTTCCAGTTGAAATCAAACAAATTTCTAGCTAAAATAAACTTTCACCATTATCTTGAAACTTATGAAAATAACATGTTATATTTTTGCTGAAACCTAAAAACATTTCGACACATTGCAAGCTATTTAACCTCTGAAATTCCTTTTCATAATCCAGAATAATTGACAGATTCAGAATCGGTGGCATTTTGATGTGAAGGTGTGCGAGACTTTTCTTAACTCCAAGAAAGTCTTTAATATCAACACTCAACAGTCGTGGGTGAATGATTGAATTGTTTTTCCATTTTCACTATAGCATACTTGACAATATTACATTAAAGGTTGTATTCATAGTCGACACTTATATGATAAGTAAACGCATAAACAATAAGCATTTACTTAAAATAAGTGAACCCTTGTAAATAATATCCGATTTGAAAATTGTAGACTACAAAAATGCGAAATATAATTTCAAATCATTACGTACATCAAGTAAGTCCCAAGATATAAATTTTCAGAAACTTTGCCATACGTTATACATTTGATCGTAATATATTTTTTTGCTTCAAAAACACGAAAAAAACAACTCCTAAGTGTTTTCGTAGCAGAAACTGAAGCCACACTGTTACGGGAGGACGCACGTTAAAATAATTCACAGGTTGAGCAAACGGACAAACAGTGGCCGACGTTCGCGCAGAGGCGGAATTCGTGCCACATCCACGTCGCTAATTATTTCCCACAGGCCGCGCGGAATTAAACTTTTGCACAATCGAGAACACGACGCGTGCCCTTTAATCCATACCGCCTCGCGCCGCCAGGAATTGCACGTAACGAGCTGGCACGTCGCCAACCTTGGAGCGTGATGCAGGACAATCTGTTTTCTAGTTTCGCCGGGGGGGGGCTATTTAATACAGAACGCGCGAGGCTTCTGCAGCTCGACGCTTTGTCGACAAGCGGCCGCGCCGGGCCGCAATGAAATCTACCGTCGGCTCTTATCCATGGACCGCTTTCATCTCCTCGTGCGAGCGGAGCGCAGTTGGGGCGTTGGACCGGATGCGGCGGGCAGTGGCGCGGTTTTCAGAAGAAGCCAAGGGAGGCCAGGCCTACACCCAAAATTGCTTAACAACTCTGAGAAAATACAGTACTACTCAAAAATCCACATCGCCGAAAGAAAATGGGCATTCCTGTTTTTTCCTAATCCAATCTGCTCTCAAAAATTTTAAACAAATATTAGTAGAAATTGGTAATGACACATATTATGTTAATTATATCATGTTTTTGATTCCATTACCTTGATAACTCACTTGATTTTTACAAATCAAGTGGTGTATTTTCAGGATTATACTGCAGATTACAACTGTGAGAAAGGTGATGCTTTTTTTTGCACTACTGTATATATTTTTTGAACTTTGAAATTGTTAGAATTAACTTTGTCTAAATTGACAAAAACGTTTACTGCTGGCGAGTAAACATTCAAAAGAAGTCGTTTCTCACGCTGTAAACATTCCAATTCAAGATGGAGCCAAGTAGTTCTATGCGTAGTTCATAGGTAGCTCTACCAAGCACTAGCATTGCTTGTGCTTGCAGGTTACCGGAGGCCCAACCTGACGCGCGCCTCCCCTGTTGCCTTGACAAATCAGAAACCCTCCACCAATAATAAAAGAGTAATATCGTATACTCCTGCTTTAGAGCAGTTTCGCACGGAACAGGAAGTATATTACGGAAGTTGTCGAAGGTCGAAGGCCTCCTGTGACGGCGTGACGCGGTCATAGACAGAGAGTGCACCTGCACTGTGGTTGCAATGGGTCCATTGTGTAGCAGACCCAGTATTTCAGTGGACACACTAACATCTTCATTGGAAGTGCCCTTTTGGCGGGGAAGTGATCCTAAAAATGGAACAACATTAAATGTATTTTTTTTATTTGGACTGTCACCAACAAGTTTACCAGTAAACCGAATGTCTCTGACTTACAATTTTATAATATGATTCTGTGTTTGAATTTGTCTGGGTCTCCCCAAGTTTCGAACCCACCGTCCACCCCTGACAGCGAAGCAGGTTGGCAGAGGCTGAGAATGGGGTTGGCGATGGCAGGAAAGTCGTGGGTCACAAAACAATTACGATGGAGATTGAGACACAGAGAAAGGCGTCGTTGAAGTCGGTGGTCGTAGTGTTGGCGGTGAAGAAAGCAGAGGGGGTGCCAGTGTGGATGCGGTGGTGGTTGATGTTGGTACCTGTAGTGATGGTGATCGCGTTGGTGGCGATGGTGATAGTAACAAGGATGGTGCTATGGCGGTGGTGGTGGGGATGGCATAGGCGGTGGCGACACAGTCTTGTGGCAGTGGAGTAAGTAGTGGGGAAGCAAACGTGGAAGAAGTGTTAGAGATGATTAAATGAATTTGATAGCACATTTATTTGTTTAACATAGTAGTTAAAGAGGACGTGACGTGAACGCATAAGGTACTTGTTGTAACGCATGTAGCTAAGTTAATGGTTGAGCACATCGCCTGTGATTGTGAACGATGATTGCCAAGGTGTTATGGTCGTAGTCGGGTCAGTGGGTGTTCAGATAAGAGGTGGCATTGGATTGGCGGCAGGAATGATGCCGATTTGTGTGCTGATGGATCATCACCATCAACGGTGTGCAGAGAGATATGCGTACAATTGAAACAAGTGAATGCGATTTGTGACGATTCTGGCAGCCGTACGGTGCTACGCGCAGCTCTCCGGGTAGCATCGTCTGAAAAACGTACGACCATAAGGGCGACACTGAATATAACCACAGCAGTAACGAGGGAGGAAGCTGCGGCAACGGAGTATTCAGCAGCGGAACGGAGTGGGTTGTGAGCGAGCACCCAGCAGCGGAGGACCACACATTTGTCGGCGTGGCGGCGGCGTAGGAAACGGAGGGCCAGTGCAGCAGAGTGCCGGCGGGCGACTGAGAGCAGGCTTCTGGGGGCGGGCGTCTG
>BOPP01000098.1:4502755-4543115 GCA_017312745.1 Gryllus bimaculatus
ATATATATATATATATATATATATATATATATATATATATATACACCAAACGTTCCTGTTTCACACCGTCTCAATTCTAATAATCACGTCTAATTCTCTAGTTAGGGTTACTGCGTAAATATAAATTTTCTTATAAGAAAGTTCATGTCCAATACTGTAATTATCATTATGTACAATAGATTAATCTTAATCGAAACGATGAAAACAAGAATAATTTGTGAGATATTGGACAATGGAAATAGACTCTAACATAGTGATCATAGAATAGTTTGATTGTTTACCACACAGCATGTACTGAACATTTTATAATTCACTCTGATCTTTAAAATTATCAGAAAGCTGATCATAAATGGAGCACTGGAGCTACTAGACAAACAATTCTTCAATGAGTAGGTAAGTTACGGACAAAAAATCCCAATAGTAATAGGTAAAACCTGCATAATATTAATGGAAGAGCATAACTAAAGGAACATAGATTGAGGACTATTTTTGTTAAGGTGGCTCTACACAAGCGGCCTTCGACGAATCCTGAGCAACCGCTCGCCGAATCCCGTGTAGTGTGAACGGGTTGCTTGCGATTCGCCTAGCGCCGAACATTCGATATTCGCCCTTCCCACCGCATGTCGGCCTTTAGGACACATCAAAGGGAGCGAACATTCGGGATTGGGCGAACAGCAGCTCCCTGTTCGGCGTATGCCGAATGTAAGGAGCCGCCTTTTATATGCTGGAGGTGCGGGAACAAAGGAAGTAGTTATTTGGTCAGCAATGTTGTAAAATCCAAACCACATTTCGTTTGTCGACGCAAATTCTTTTTTACATTTCCGTATACATACGTATATACGGAGTAATATACGTAGTATATGTAATGCTGAACGAAAAAAAACTGATGATTTTCGGCAGGAAATAAATAATTGATGGCAAAACGTCCGTTTGTCTATATGTCCGTCTGCGAGCACAACTAGCGCCTAAATCATGCGTAGGATTTTTTTCCAAATTAAAGAAACCCCTGTGCATTTCGCTTGAGTCGAAGCTTTGAGATTTTGGGAAACATTCTTTAAAATTCGGGGGTATGAAGCCCTCAGGATATTTTCGAAGTTTTCTCAAAAACGGCTCCAACTTTTTTCTTTAAATTTCTTGTAAGAATAGAGTAACATAAACTTGGTGGCATAACACTGAATTTTCGAAAATTTCAAAAGTATGATTTTTTCCTACTACTACAAAATTGAAGGTAGAGGTTTTGCCTTCAAATTAAATTTGTTGTCCATAATTATTAATTTTATTAAGGTCATGTACATTTTTTAAATTTTTAGTAGTTTTCGCGCAATATTGGCAATTTTTAAAAAATTCTAAAACAAAATTTTCTCAAAAACGGCTCCAAATTTTTTCTCTACACTTTTGTAGGGATAGTGCTGAATGTACTCTATGAGATGACACAAACGACACATAGCTCTATTCTTATTTTTGCAAAAATTACAAAAATTTAATTTTATATCTCTCACGTCGTTAATATTTATATTGGCGGCAATTTGTTCACATTACTATACTATGAAAACTAGCTCACATTTTCACATTTTCAGAACTGCACAATCACCATTTTCTCAAACACGGCTTCAAATTTCTTCTTCAAACTATTCGAAGGATAGTGCTAATTGCATTGTCTAATATGACGTAAAGTTCATTTTGTTTTTTTAAATTATACAAATGTAATTTTGTTTTTTTAAATTATACAAATGTAAGATCTCTCACGCCGTTAATAAGCACATTTCCACCACATTTCATTTGTAGCACCACTAATTTATAGCATGGGAACGAAATGTTCGTTTACAAATGCCGCCAACCACACTTGAGGGTATCTTCATTAATAATTCAATTACGCAGAATAAACGGGTTGCTGGAGCTTTAAAAAACGTGCTAAGATTATTCTTCTCCCCCAGACGTCACATACTGTTATTATCACAATCAATAAACTTAATAAAGTTAACTACCAATGCAAGCACTCAGCGTTAGTAGTGTCTCCCCGTCCTACGTAAAGCACTCAATGTGTTTCATTGTGATTTTAGCGTGGAATGTATTGAGAAACCACCATAGTTAACATATCACCACCGAAGTGATTCTTGTCCTACCAGGTCGGAAAGCTACCCGTGCTGTCCCTGGCTTTCATAATCACGAAAAAGAGAAAGACGAAGGTAATAATGATGATAACGATCATGATGAAGAACATAATGCAAAAGAAAAGCAAAGAGTAAGGAAATGATGACAAACATGAAAATATGATGACATCAGCAGTGATAACCAGCCTCGAGAATTCTTTAAAATGGACAGACAGGCAAACGGGAAACGAAGAAGGAATGAAGAAATTGGCTGACAAGTACAGCAGACATTTGACATAGCGACTGGCTACTGAACATTGTTATTACCCTCCGAACAATCAGAGAGTCATCAAGAAAATATCCAGAACGAGTAGTAACAATTAACCATAGGAAAATAATTAAAGGTATACGGAGAACGAATAAACGAACAAAAAAGCAAACGATTTACGTGAAATCGGTATAAAGATTAAAACAGGGATAACGAGGAACAGAAGAAAAGCTGGAACGAAGAACGACACACCAGGCGCGAGAAACCACACAGGCAGCAGAGATTGATGTCCATGAAAAAACGGACAAGGCAAGAGCAAAGGGGCTAAGGACAAAGCGACAGAGAAATCGTGATTCAGCAGGTTGGTGGGTGAGATCTATTGTTGCTATGAAATACGAGCCACAGTCGTACTAAATTTCAGAAATATTATTTACCTCCTGAGCTGATTACAAATGTTCAACAGAAATAATTCCTGAATTTTCGTAATTAGTTCATATTTAAAAGGGGACACATGGTTCTGCGACAATAGTAATATTACCTTCATCAGTGCCGACCTGGATGCCCGAGGTGGCTAAGATTGTGCCTCGCTTAGGAGCTGGTTGTTTGTCCCTTGCTTCTCGTGTACATGTTGTCGCGGAGCGTTTTCGTCTGGCTTGTGACTGAGCTCGCAAGAGTGTTGGTGTTTACAGTATGGCCGAATATAATTCCATTGAGACGTAAAGGGTAACTGGCTGAGAGAAAGAAAGAAGGGAAGAAGGAAATAAAAAAAAATAAAGAAAAGAAAGAAAGAAAGAAAAGAAAAAGAAAAAAGAAAAGAAAGAAAGAAAGAAAAAGCAAAGCAAAGCAAAGCAAAGCAAAGAAAAGAAAAATCAATAATTCTAAATTTATAAATAGGGTAACCAGAGTATGCAGTGTGCGCGTTCGATCTATATCCGCATCTAGTTAGATTTTTTGGACTCACCAATGGGTGCAAGAGAAGATTTGACTCTGTTTCTCTGTTTGCAGGTACGCAATGAAAATTGCAACGGATTTTTCCAGAACCGAGTATTATCGAAAACACGGCATGATGGGCTAAGAAACTAAAACCTGTGTTAACGGGTTTTAAAGCTCCTACAGAGATGAGAGGTCATTCAATTCCTTTCGACAAGACAAATCTATTAAGGCTATATTTAATTCGATTTTTGTAGAATATTTCGAAAGAATTCAGGAAAGAGTTGGATGTTTTAAGACACGTACAGAACTGAAACGTTGTGCATTACCATACTGCCCTTCCAGTATCAAAGGATAGGCTTGGATCGTCATTTGATTCATAAAACTGACCATAGTTCCAATCAATGTTCTAATTAAAATTAGCTTATTTAAAAATGTATTTTTATCGATAATTAATTTCATTCAAACTTCTGGGCCCGAACACGCGTGAAACAAGAACTTCATTATCTTTAAAATTTCGTCTTGTTATACACTAATATAGCACAAACAGAAATGTTTAGCAAGTTAATTCGAGTAAATTACCTACAATTATTAACGCAAGTATTACAAAAATTGCGCTTCTGGCGTACAAATGGAGGGGCGATGGGGAGCAGTCTACCAGTTTGAAATGAGTACGCAAAAACTTCAGTACTAGTTGCGTACATTATTCTTTTAGCATTAATTCATGGCAACTCAGACGTATATGCTCTTGGAATCGCTCTTAATTAGCGAGGCGACAGCTTGATGATTGATGTCGCCTCCAGAGTTTTGTTTGCTTTGCGGTGCCCAGTTGTGTTATGGGACGCGCAGTGGCGTAGCGTAGTGAGCGCGGCGGGAGCGGCCTGTCCCGGGCGTCACTTCAGATGGCGGCAAAATGTCGCAATAAATAGTAATAACAATAATAATAATAACATCTCGTAAAATTTGAACCACTTCCATTTCATATTTTCCAATCTTTGCTTTTAGTGCTCAAAGTACATGTAGTGATTGTTAAAGTATTCAAATTTGCTGAAAAATTGCATTCTTCGTGTACGTATACATTCGACTACGTGAGTATTAAGTATTTTATTTACGTTTTTTACGTAAGTAATTGTATGTTTGACCTCGTATCTACTAGGTTGTTTAATATTTAATTTCTTGAAATAAGAAAATAAGAAAAAGTTCATTCAGTAAAGTAGGTTATATTTTTTAATGTATTAGTAATTGTTGAAATGTTCTACGATACATTAGTTTACACACCCCACTCGTCTTCTTCTTTAGGATTACTATGTATTTTAGTGTTTCAAATTCAAATATCTAAATAAGGGGGCGGCGAAATTTTCCTCCGCTGACACCCACGCTACACCATTGTGGCCACGATTTCCTTACGGTATACGTACACAAAATCAAATCTTATTTTTTCCGTACGCATACGGCAAAGTTACTCTCTTTCCGATCACTAAACAGTGAAGGTAAGGACTAGTCTTCAGAGCGTTGAAAAAAATATCTTCTGCTCAACTGTCATCTTGGGACGACTCAGCTTCGAAAGCAACGCAACACGAGCCACAGCAAGGGGAAGGGGAAGGGGAGGAGAGGGAGGGGGAGAAGGACGAAGAGGGAGGGTGATCGTGGCGCGTCCGCGACAAGGAGAACGGAGGTCGAGGCCGAGGGCGACGCACACACGGCCATCGCACCCGTCGCAAGGACGTGCGCAGATCCGTATCTCGACGGCGCGCCGCGGCGGCCGCCAGCCGACTTTTCATTATCTTATTGAAACACTATACTTTGTGCGCTGCTTCGTGTTATAGACTAAATCAGCCCCAAGGGAACCCGTATTTTCTTTCCTTCCGAGGGCGCAATATCTCAGTTTGCTCCTTGCTTTACTGCACGCGAAATACCAGAATATTTCCAGATCACCAAGAATACGCCGTACAAGAATGGATAAAAATTTATCATCTCTCGGCCCTAACAATGGAAATGTCCACAGGAAAAGGAAGGAAATATCGCGCCCGGTACGTAGCCCGTTGTTGACAGTACTGCCCCGGCATTCGTTTAGAATTGAAGAGCCAATTTCCCAATTGATGTATCACCATTTCTCTTTTTGTTCTAGTTATACGTATCAATATTGTTTAAAACGCTTCTGCATCGAACTGTCAAATACTGTGTTCAAAAATTAAATTTCTCCCTTGTTAAACCGTACCAAAAAAAAACTGAATCCTTCCTTGAATTACAAGGCTTAATATGATTACTTTTTTCCTACAAATATTGTGGTTTTTTGAGATACGTCACTTTCGAAATAAACTCTCCGACTGATCAGAGGCAGCTTCAGAAATGACTATCTAACATGACAAGCTTCATTTTTGACAAACAAAACAATGGACTCTGAAAAGAACGGCAGTGGTCACAGATTCTTTGAATTTTCGAAAATTGCAAAAGCTAGAATGAATACGAAAAAGTATGTAATGATGTAGCACCACTAAATGGCACCACTGGCACCACTTTTAAACGTAGGACGTCTCGCGTACGAACGCAGAATAACCCGCCGTTACGTTAATAACTCTTTGCTTCGAACCGGTCTCCCGGCATGTGTGGTAGTGCAGTACATGTTAGTGTGTGTTTAAAGGGTGAGGATAGGACAAGGAAAAAGTACGAAACAAAGCCCGCGGTCCGTTTCTTCAGGTACTGCTCCGGTATTCGCCAGGTATTGATCGGAAAACCAACGATCAGAACAGCTGGGGTGCTACAATTCTCCTCCAGACAGCGACTGAAGTCGACCTAGCTATGTCGCTATTGTCAAAAATCCTACCATCGCCGGGACACGAACCTAGAACCTCTCGGTGAGAGGGACAGTGTCATCAGCTGATGCCCTGAGCCATCTCTTCCGCCATCATAACGGAGAGATGAAGAGCTGGGAGCGGTGTGGGGGTGGGGCGTGGGAGGACGCCGTGTCAGACCGACCTGACGCCTCGGCGTCACGGGGGGAGGGGCGGAGGTCGCGGCCACGGGGGGACGAGGCGCACACGAGGGGCCATCAGAGGTCGTCGTTCGGACGCGCGCAGGAGATCCAAATCTGGTCGGCGCGCCCTGTCGCGGCGGCGGCGCAAAGAAATACGAGCTGCGTTGTTTTTCCAGGGGCGCCGCGGAAACACGATGCCCGCAGGCGTCGCGCCAAGAGGTCGGCCGTCGAGACATCCGCTCGACGGAATCTCCGCGCATTCATTAAGTCGATTCGCGTCTACCTTCGCCTCCTCCCGACAAAGAAAACGGCTTAATGGCGGACGAAACAAAGGAGGAACACGATAATAATTTGTGCGCTGGAAGTAAATGAAACCGGGAAGGGGGCAAAACGCCGAACGAATCCCCATTAGAGAAATGCGCACATGGAAATAGCCTTACATTTGTCTTGTGATATACTCGGAACGTAAGGTGGATTACTGTTTTGAAATATGAGTAGACACAATGGGCAGCAACAGCGGGGAGAGGGAGAGAGGGAGAGAGAGAGAGAGGACAGGAAGAGAGACAGAGAGAAAGAGAGTGAGAGAGCGCGCCGAGGGGGAGTAGGAAGAACATTCGCGTAAGAGGATCGTGAAGAGGGAGACAAAGAGAAAAATATGCATCGTCTTTTTACGCGGCATTTGCATTTAATGCCGTGATTGCTTTGTGCGCGCGCCGGGGCCCGAGAAAAGCTCCAGAATAAACAAACACCAGCGCTCCTCTTAACTCGGTCCATTCATATTTCAGCCGCGTAAGCCGACCGTAACTTTGGTATCGCGCCAACACAAATTGTGTTAACACACTTTTTCGGCGAACCTTTGCGAGAATTTTAAGAGCTCTCTATTA
Source organism: Gryllus bimaculatus (assembly GCA_017312745.1). NCBI lineage: Eukaryota > Metazoa > Arthropoda > Insecta > Orthoptera > Gryllidae > Gryllus > Gryllus bimaculatus. Next base: position 4,509,902 of record BOPP01000098.1, read on the forward strand.
AGCCGCGCCGTTCGCATACGAGGGCGAACAAAACGTGAAAATACCTTTGATATTTCAAGTATTATAAATAAAGAGAAGAATAGTATTATACATCGTTTACTCGTAATTCTGATTATATTATTGTTCGGCATGGAAATCGCGAATTCCCAATATTATTGTCCGGTAACCTCTGAGTCACACGAATGAAAGAAGTACTATACAAAACGTACATCAATTCCTGAAGAATGGATTTGAACAATGGAATGTGCGACTACTTGGCGAATTAAATATTCTAATTCCCTAAGCAGTTATTTCACAACAGCTTATTATAATTTCTACCAAAAACGTCTCAAGGTGCGCTCATTTGGGAAGGTAGAATCATTATGTTCCTGAATGCAACAAATTCATCCGTATCAAATCAAAGTAACATATGCAATTTTCTTTCTTACAAATACTTGATAATTCCTTGAGTGTTCATGTTTACGTATATTTGAATGTTATCTGCGTGCGGGCAATACGTGCGCCCGTCCACGCGACGATTTAGGAGAATTTCTTCTCTGGGTATCTCAAACGCCTCAACCGGGACAAGTTCTATGCACTTACTCACTGAATTTTGTTTCGGTCCAAGCCAGCTTTGCCGCTGTCTGTGAAAGGACTCTGACCGGGACATCCTAAGGTTCGAGCTCTGACGGTGGGGGATTTTCTACACTGGCTAAGTAGCTATGACGAATTCACTCGTTGTCAAGTATTGTCCGAACAGAATAACGTATTCCACCTCTGAAAAAAATCAAGCCCCTAATTAGATTGGTACCTAATAAAAAGACCCCAGGGCACAAAAAAAATCTCTCACATCAACCTCAAAACTCTCCCATCAAACATTATAGCTTTCATAAACAGCATAAACAAATCAATTTTTAGATTAGACTACTACCTAAGGATGTTCTCTGTTATTCCTATACTTAAATCTCTCAAAATTCTAAATAATTCGGAAACCTACTGACCGGTCAGTCTCCTAGCCACATTAGCAAAGTTACTTGATGAAATTATCATTAAAAGATTGAAACACTACACAAATAACACCCGGTCCCCCACCCTCAATTTGGATTCATCAACACCATTTCAACCTCCCACATTTACTAAGAGTCAATGAATTTATCTAGGAATTTATCTTCTCAGAAAAAGCATCATACAATCATCACATGCCTACATCTAACCCAGACTTTCGACAGAGATATACATAAATTAAAATAAATAGTCAGTATATCTCCTCCTCAGTATATCTACAATGGAAATACCATATAAATGCAAAAAGCACAGAAAGATCCTCCAACTAAAACCACTCGTTAACATCAAAACTAAAATCTCTCTGAACAATGCAATACAAACATTATCCGACTATGATGACGTACGCCTGTCCTATCTGGTTAAATGCCTTAAGAATCAACTTAAACGAAATCCGTATTCTTCAAAATAAATACGCCACAACAATTACACAGGCTCTATGGTTCGTTTCAAATCCACACTTGAACAAAGATTGAAATAACCCATACGTAACTCCGTACATTACCAAGATCTCAAGCAAATTTTAGTCCTATAACAACCAAAACGACCACCTACCACATTCAACCTTGCTCAAATCTCAGATTCTCGTACAAGAATTAAAAACAAGATTCCCAATTCAACCTTTTTTCAAAATTAAAACCAAGTTGGAGATTAAGTAAGGCGCTTTATTAGCTCCCTTACGTTGGGTAGTTAGTTTTAGAATCAAGTTAATTTATAAGGTAAATTGAGGCCGCCACAAAATGCATATGTAAAAGTACCATAGTACTGATCTATATAGTTTGCAATGATAATAAAAAGAAAATTAAAATGAAAAAAAGAAAGTATTGTTCTTCAGCATTATGTTGAAATGAATGATAATGGTAATGCAAACCACTAAACTATTCAAAATCCATTCTACTCTCCCATCCTTCTATAATATTCTACAAGAGATTAGTAACATATGAGGCAAGTTGATTTATATAGAATGCACAAATCTCCCTGTTTATTCGCAATAATATATCGGCAAAGGTGGCTCAGGGCATGAACTGATATCACCGCAATACCTCCGACCGGGAGGTCCTGGGATCGAGTTTTAGCCGTTCCAGGATTTTCGGCACTATCTACAGAGCCAGGCCTAATTCATGGATTTTTATTCAATTTCTGGAGAAATTCTATCGACTGACTGCTCTGATCGGTAGTTATCCGTGGTTACTCCGATCAACACCAAGCAAATTTAGGGTACCCTAAAAATCGGGCCAGGGAACGCGCGCAATTTTTCCTACCTCTTTCTTGCCCTACCCGTGCCCCGTACTTACACACACTTACCCTCGCATGTACTACACCATCATAGTTGTCGGAAACCCATTCGGCAGATTAGATCTTGTTCCGGCTGGATGGTGCTTCGCTCATGGGAGATACCTGGTAGGGGAAATCCTTGCAAGCTGACGTAAGTCGGCGCCGATTTCGCCATCTATCGGGAGGAGATCACCGGCACCTCCCACCGGTGAAAACATAGACTACTCTTACGGAACTAATAACCTTAGAAGATTACGCGCCCTAAATCCCTAATCAATCGAATTAACATTTCTATTTGTATTGACGTCTTGTCTTAGAATAAAGATGCCTATCTTCTGGATTCTGACATAGTTTGCTCAAGCAAAAGAAATGCAGGTCAGTGACGGAGAACAAATAAAGAAACAAGGTGTTTCCCAGGCAACACTGCATTATTGGAAACATTTTCTAAAATTGCCGAAAAACGATTGAAAAGTAACAACTAATAAGGTTCATTAGTCCAATAAAAACGTATGTATAAGAGATATCAACAGATCTACAACTTTTGGAGTTCTTTTGATAAACTCAATAAATACATCAACAACTAGATAATAACAATTCTTTCGAAAGTCTGAAATACAAAAGGATAACACTTTAGTTTTCCATAGAATATAAGCGAAGATCGTCTTTAGCAGCAAGCAATACCACCTAAGCTGCGGCATTCGATCAAGTTTTCGCCGTCGACGAAGACGATGACGACGACGACGACGACGACGACGACGACGAAGGCGGCGGCGGCGATGACGACAACGACGTCTCGAAAACTCGGTTGTCGAAAAACGATTCCCCCCGAGACGTGTCAGCCGACAGGCCAGCCCTGGAGACGCAGGTAGTGCTATGCAGATCGTCTTCCTCCAATAACGCGCAAGCAACAACGATATTCGACGCAAGTAGCGTCCCTTCGCATGAAAACGGCTTCCTTCCCTTTCATAGGGACCTCGATACGGATCAGAAACGCCTCGCGGGTCTGAAAAACTAGTGTCAACTGCATCTCCGCTGTGTTGTTGAAAATAGATACTGAGGTAGCTTGTGAAATATTGCTTTCAAAATGGAGACTCCTAGACCGTCACACGAAGTGGTCTGGGAGAGACCTCCCTCTTCCACAGACACTTCTTTTTAGAGACATAGTTTACAAAACTTCTCGAAAAAAGCTGAAGGTTGCTACTAACAAAAGTCTTGATATTGCAAAATGAGACATTTATTGAATTATAATAATCTTTGTTGTTATTTCATTTATTTATTTATTTATTTATTTATTTATTTATTTATTTATTTATTTATTTATTTATTTACGTATTTATTTAACTAAAAAAATAAAATTGTACAATTGTTGTCATATGCGTTTTTGATGTATTTGTTAAAATATCGTTTCTATTACCTTGTTGTGCAACTGCTACTTCTTATAAATACTCTTACACAGAAAACTTGCAACGCTGAAAAGCAATTCCGTTTGCAGAATTTGAAGAAAAAATAATTTCTCACAAGTTGTGGGGAAAGTCACAGAGAGTATATGTGCCGGAATATTTTCTAATGAACGCTTCACATGACAATATGTTTCAAAATCGAGTCTCGGCAGAAAATATCAATAATGATGGTATTAAACTATGAAACTATCATCAGACCAAATTGACGGACGTTCATCATATTTTTTCTCTATAATAAATAATAATTTTCAATCTACTTTTAGTAGTTTTAGTACAATGTTTTACATAATAAAATTAATCATTTGACCCATTTTACTTCAATGGGTTTCTACACAGCTTCCAACCGAGCGGCCTTTGGTGAAAATACTGACCTCTGGCCGGAGCGCAAGATAATACAAAAGGCATCGTAAGAACGAGAAATGCTATACAAAGAAGACGCAGAAGTGGCTTCCAAGTCGGCCTTCTTTTTCCAGAAGTACTAATAAAAGGCCCCCGGCGCAGTTGCAGAGCTGCGGAGCGGAAAGCAGGGCGCGCGGGGAGCGACCACGCACGGCCCCAGGCCATGAGCGCGCAAGCCAAGAGGCGCCCGAGCAGTCTTCTCTTGTTCCGCAGCAGCCGATGTGTGTGCTCCTTATCTCGCCAACGGGCGCGGGGAAGCCTCGTACATCAAACAGTTTTTTCTTCTTCACACTTTTGCAACTCCTCTTTGTTACAACTGAATAGTAACTAATCAGTAAGGTATGAATCCTGCTCTTTGTGGTGGCTGCAAAAACGGGATGTCTATTTTCCTTTTTACTTCAGCCAAAAACATCACTAAATGTGTATTACAGCAGTTCGACAATCAAACTGAATTAGGGCATACTTTGAGATTAACTTTGATGGTTTCGGCAGACTTTTGTAGGATTATGAAGTTATGATTTAAGAAATAACGTTCTAGGATGCAGGTATTTAATAACTTATTAACTTATAACAAATTACATATTTAAAACAATGCTTTTTAGCATAATGATAGCCACGTGTTCATCGTCAAAAAACATATTGTACCCGGATGTAACATGCGTTAAACAGTTGAAACAAGCATGGTTAATATTTGGAGTAAATATTTTATTATTTAATGACTACAAGGGTAAATAATATTTCTTATAGCATACATCCATAAACCTAGATAAACGATCTGATGTTTTTTTATGAAATCATTCATTGTTATGTCATCGTCCATGGTTATGTCTAGTTAAGAATACAAAAAGAAGATTTGAAATTCAAATGCACGATCAACTAAGCTGCATAAAGCCAATAGATAATGATAATCTAACAAGAATATTTTTGAAATAATGAATAAAAAGCACGTGAAGTAGTATTAATTTACCCTAAGAGTAAATTTCTTTCTTTTATAGATAGACTCATAACTTATTAATTTAATTGCAAGCAATTTTATTGCATGGGGCTACGATATTGATCATATGAAAGTTGCTTTGCTGCCAGCGCGACACACGTGGGCCGTCAGGGGGACTTTTGTCAGCTGATAGGGGTTCGTTTTTCATTCTGTGCTGGATGTAAGCCACTAATGTAGGCGAGTAACGTTTTATTTATTTCGAATACGAGAATTATTATTAGCGGGTATAAACTATATTTAAACGGGCAAACACAAGACAGTGGGTTGTATGTCAGTATTTGCGCTATGGATCATGGGAAACGGGATGTAGAGCCATCTTCGATGATCATTGACCCTTGAGCTGTTTAAAATAATAATTGCAGATGTAAATTCAATAGGAATAATTTTTTCAAGTGTCAAAACAAGATTAACATTCTATTGAGCGCTTTATCACAGTGTTTTATTTCTTTAAATAAAATTTACTGTTGTGGTCTTTCAAAGTACGGATAATCTCTAAGCGTTTTAAAAACGCTTTGCTACAAAGAATTTTACTTGATTTTTGAATGTATGCAATGTCATTACAATTTGAATTTCAACACCTAACGCATCACAAGGACGTGAACGTGAACTGAACGGGAATATTTTACGGTATTGTTGATACTGATATCTGATGAATAAAATTAATTACTCGTGCATTGTGGATATCCGCGTTTCACTACTTTCTTTGGGGCTCTCCTACAACTACTAAATTATAGAATATTAATTCTTAATTAATCTGGTAGATTACGATTAGATCTTGAAATACCATCTTGTTTATTTTACAAAAATATGTTTTTTCAAGCGATTTCGAGTGAAAATGTGGTAATTTAGAAAATACGAAAAAAAATTATCTCAAAAACTTAACTAATTTGTAACACGTCTCTAATATACATGTTTCTTACATAACACTTCTCTCGAAAGATTTGTGTACTTAAGGTCGTTCACAGAGCGATTTACACACGACGATATTGCTTCTAGATATTTCTACACTACGTCGACTTGATTCAAAGAAATAAAAGGATAAAGGTTTCATCCCAACGTTCTTTGCATCAAAGGACAAATGTTTTCGTTGTACAGCGTCATTTCTTACTGGCATGACATAACTTGCACAAAACGTTGTAAACGATGTGACGAATAGGTTATCTTGTCTTCAGTATGTTTTCTTAATTCTAACAAAAATAAGTCATAATTACCTAGACTCGAGTCTTTCATGTGACTGGCAACGTTTGTTGACGATTCAAATAACTCATGTCTTACTGGATAAGCGCCTGCTGTCACCATGGAAACACGTATACGAGGGTCGGGGCGTAAGTCATGGCAACTACTTTTTGTGAGAGAGAACCAGTAAGGGTGGAAAATGTGAAATATACACATTATTACATACATCATGTACAAGGGAAAGGTGTAAACTAAGTGAATGGATATTTAACGACACTCTAAAATTGGGTTTGTCATATTTAGTCGTTGGTTAGGGTATGGCTCGGGCATTCGCTGAGTATCCATCGAATTATCAGTATCAAAAGAAATATTGCGCATCGTCTGGAAACGTTTTCCACCCTTTCGCCCTCCCCATCCCAGAGGCCTCCTCTCTCATCCTGTCGCCCGAATCTGCGGGCCACCGCGGCCCGCGCCGCAAATTAATGTGCGAATTCCGTGGCCGCGGGGCTGGAGGTAGGGGGCGGGGCAAAAGGTCACTTAATTTCCGCGCGCCGACGTTCAATTTATAAAAATACAGTTAATTAATAAAGCCGTTCTCGGAGAGACACCACCCAGGGCCCGAGCCCCCTGGCGGTCGGTTGGTGGCCGTTGCGTCAGCGTGGGTAGATACGTGCCTACAGGGTACGTTGAGGCAGGGGTTCTCAAACACTTTGTGGATCGCGGCACCTTCTTTCGTCATGCGGAAACTCGCGGACCGACCATAAAGTAGATGTAAAACTCTCAACAATAGAATACAAAACACACACTCAAAAAAGCGGCAGCATACTCTGAATTTCGGGCCGATCGAACTCTGAATCTCCAGTTTAAGAAAACATCTTTGCTTAAATTCTGGTTTCGCTAAAAAGAGAGTCCTAGAAAGCCAGAAGACCATATTCGTCTGTATTACTACACTTTTTTAACTACTCTAATTTTCATCATTGACTCACATTAAAAATTTCCAAAACCCAAAGAGAGTCTTTCTTCTCTGGGTGAACTATTACGGATGTGTTTTCCTGCAATTCCTCTGCACACTGAATTACTGTTCGCAGAGAAACCCACACTTCCCATTCAATTGCAAAAAGATAATAAAATGGTAGACCGTACATATGATCTTTTTACTAATTCGTCAATGGTAAGTAACGTAGTTTGGTAATTAATGGTAAGTAAAGTAGTCAATAGTAACGTAGTTTTATTGTGTCAACTTAATTAATAACATTAAAATAATACACAACTGCTTCATACATTTGTTGATTGCATTCAATTGATTGATGTTTGATTAGTGATTCCGGGTGAGTAAAAGACTAAGTTAATTTGTCCCGTAAGTGTAGTGCATGCATTATTCGCATGCAGTGACGGTGATATTTCCTTGCTTGATGGCGAGATCCGACGCCGACCTACTTCGACGACCGGAAATTTTCCCTAACCAGATATCTCCCACTAGCGAGACTCCACCCCCGCCGGGACCAGCTCTAAGCACCCGACTAGTCTCCTGATATGTGTGATACTGTAGTGTATGTAAGTGTGTACGTGTAAGAGGTGAGCATAAGACGAGGAAGAGGACGGAAAGATCGCGCGCGGCCCGTTTGTTAGGCTACAGCGTTCACCTAGTGTTGATCGGAAAAACCACAGAAAACTACAGATTAGAGCATCCAGCCACTAGAATTCTCTTCGAAACAGAGGCTGAACACAACCTAGCTATCTAGCTAGGGTTGAAAATCCTGCTGTCGGAACTCCAACCCTAGGACATCCCGATCATAGACATTGCTGTGACTTCAGTTGATGATCCGAGCCATTGCCGGTTTTGTGTGTTCGCATTTCCCTGACAAAGCATGCCCGTGGTACATCCATCAAATTTTGTGTGACACCGCTGTGCTGTACATTTTCAGAAGCACTGCCCTAAGGCCTAACACTCATGACGTAATTTCCGTCCACTACTTGGAAAGGGCGTAGCGTCACGAGATCACATAACAGCTAGTTGAACTAAAGTGATGGTTGTCACTATCAGTACTAGTGACTTCGAACATGTTTGGGATTACCAGCTACTACTCGGATTTCGGGGATCACACACTGTGTAAATCTTTGATAACAAGAATGCCCCTGAACCACTATAATTTATTAACTACTTTTCAAAAGTTGTTAAGATTTTAAAAAGCTTTTATGTTCTATATGTTGCACAATTATGAATCAATTCTGCGCGAATTTTAATTTAAACATTGAACGTAATGTCAAATTATATTAAACTCTCTTTAATGTAAATATATTAAGTTTTATGTACTTATGTTCATTAAATCTACATTGATTTTAATTTAAACATTCAATTTAATCTGCAAGCATATTAATTTCGTTGTAATGTACAAGGTACATTAAATTTCATTTACAGTCGCACATTAGACCTAGGTTGATTTTAAGTTAAGAATTAAATTTAATGTACGAATACATTAATATACTTTTAATGTACAAAGTACATTACAATTAGTGTACAATAATCCACATTAAATTTAATGTAATTTCTGAGTACCACTAGAAACTAAATTCAGTAGTATGGAGTGAACATGCCTCTATCTTGCGAACGCCTAAGCTGTTAGCTCACATACACGGGCATTCTACTTGTTTTGCCATCTTTGTTTTCGTTTTCTCTGCTACGAACTGCTAATTAATTCTACTGCCAGACCGCACCACGTATGATGTTTGAGGAACACCAGATGACTCACGCTAATATGTAATGGCGATGACGGTGGAAAACGGATTCATTTCTTGCGAAATGGACAAAACGACGTTGTGCGTAACGCAATGCCTTGATCAAAATTCGTGACAGGGAAGTAAAGAGAATTTTTGTTTTAATGAAGTCTATTCCAACCCCTCCTACTTCAGCGTAAGCGGCGAGTTACTGGATCGATCAAACTTCTTCACCCAGCGTGAGAATTTTAAATGTTTTTGTTTGTAGATTTTCACGTTTTACGGTTATAATGAAACCGAACAGGTAAGGGCATTGAATATCTTTTCGGTTAAATTACGAGACATGGAATACCTAAAAAAATTTTCGAGTCTTTATTTATAAAACTGAATGAAATCCACGTACAATAGTTGAATTCCTTCAATCATGGGGTGGATTTAATAAATGAAAATATTCAAGAGATGGACTAATTAATTTGTTCGTCTAATTTATATTAAGATAAGTGTAAAATATGTCGCTTCATTAGACTATCGATCTAATAAACACGATAATTATCGAGTAAAACAAACATTTTAAAAATTATGAGAGAAAAAGAGAAGGAATAATTTTAAAAACAGTAAATAACTTCATTTTTGTGATAATTAAAAAAGGAATATATCATGTTTTGTATGACATTTCCCGTAAGTATTTGGTGTATGTTAAACAGGAAAATGGTTTTTAATACATTTTTGAAGAAAGTGAACCAGGTCAAGCATTTTGAACATTTTGTAATACATTTTCGTTACAAAAAAACTGTAAATATAGTACGCTTCCTTTACTTTAAAGATTTAAAAAATTTCAAAATTAGCTTTCGTCAATGGTGTAAATTTCATTAATTCTTCAAATAACGAGGCCAGAAAAAAGATCAATTCGCAGTTATTTCAGACTCCGAACCTAGCTCAAAATGTATCCAGTGTCCTAGTACTAGTTTATATGATTAGTTTATGCAATTCGTTTATGAAGCAACATTACAAATGAGTTGCATATACTATTTCTTGTACAACAGCATTATAAATTTATAAGAGAATCAAACTTAATTTTGCGAAACAACTTTCTTGTGACTACTTGGGTATTTGACATATGTGCGAGAAAACGGTGGTCGGCTGTTCCATTAACCTCTACCTCCCCCCGATTCTCTCGCTGTGATTGTCTGAATGTGTGATGACGCAATCATTCGTGTCGTAAAATCGAATACGTCAATACATTTTTCGTGCCTTAAATTGACCGATTATGAACAATTTCTTGCAAAAATGTCGTTTATAATCCTGGAATATAAAAAATGGTGTGTTTGAGACACTTTTACGAAGTAAATCAGATAACGGTGGCTGGATACCTAGCAGAGTAAAATGCGATACGCTTAATATTATTAAAGCAAGTCAATTGAAAATTTGATATGATAGACTAAACAACTTGGTAAACAAAGCAAAAGACAGAAGTTATGGCAAATCTTGGCTATGACAGTTTTTATTGAACCCCTACATCATAAGTCAATTCTGACGCATTCTGACGACTTTCTCTTATCTTTATTTGTTTAAAAACAACGGTCATAAATAATCATTCAATAATTTATCTGGTTTGCGATAAATATACTTTCACTGTAAATTTATTCTTTATGTAAAGTTAATTTTTCTAGAAAGAATTACATTAGAACATATGACAATATAGAACATACTCTGCGATCAAAAGGAAGCATTGCTATTCAAATAGGTTGATACTCATAGCACAAATTTACTATTGGTTAGTTTATAATTACTTTCAATATCCTTAGCTTAGAATCCCTTTATACAAAGGAATATAATAATCTAGGGTGCAAACATTTCAATACTAATACGCCAAGTATTTTAAACCGCATTCAAAATGCAGTAAAACATATCCTGTGTAATCCTTGAGTTCCAACATTTACGTAACATGATACTTACGAAAAACGAACTTAAATTTTTAGTAATATAAACTGATTTAAAATAGTTTTCATTTCTAATATGCTGTTGATGAATACATCTTCTAATGAATTTTGTCCCAAGAAGGGAAATCCATTCTATAAACACATTACAGTTGAGCACTGTTCATCACTTATTATTTTATATGAGAAGAGAAGTGAAATTCTTTCATTTAACATGCTTCTGTTTTCACACATGTTTTCACACACATACTGCATGCCACAGAAACTCGTATACCGTTTCCGTACAAAGTGAAAATTGTCATTAAGTATTTTATTCTGTAATGCTATCAGTACAATATTAATTGGGCAGCCGCAAGCTCTAACGCGTCTCGCACCAGAAACAGACACTCCGCGGGTAGATTGAATACAATGACTTTTTAATTACACGGTTATCAACGGACAAAAGCAAAAAAAGGCACAAAAGAACTGTCCATGCCGATTTCAATTTAATGCTACGTTAATTCTGTGGAGTCCCACCGCCGTATACCTCCACATAAAAGGTCCCTTATTCGAACTCTCGATATTTCCTGCAGTTCTCGCAATTCAGCATATTTCTCGTGTGACAGAAAATGGAACCTAATGTTCAAAGGGAGTCTGATGAGCTTTTGTGGTGGCGTCATCTGAGACCGTTCAGAAGAAGAAACTTGTTAAGAGACGTTACAGACCGAAAGTGATTTCCAAAAATTAAATTAAATTAAATTAAATTTGTATCCTTGAATAATAAAATAAGCACAACCTCATTAGTGAAACGTAATCACTTTCGTGCTTAAAATATGGGACTATAGGTGGCTTCTGAAATATTCTCATTTGGCAGGAGAACGGTTTAATCTACTTTTCTCTCTATTAAAGAAAAAAATATTCTAGCTGAAGAATGCCCGCGTTGCGCGGTTATTTATTACAATCTTCTATTAGATGAGTCATTCCACGTCAAATCACACACTCACAAAACATCACTATTGTTTTAGCGACTTGAAACTATTTTTACAGAAGAAGTGTTTGTTTAGATTGTCACAAAAAGCATTCTTGAGAAGTTAAAAATTGACAGTTTGCTATCAAAAATGTTATATGTATTGGAAAAACGGGTTTTGAAAATTCCTTCTCGTGACGAATCGAGTTAAGTTTTTCAAGAAAGTGAGAATCGATCATACTTGTTAATGCCACAAATCCGTTCGGAAGTGACAATGATGAATATACTTCCACCGTTGGTCCTGGTTACCCAAATGTAGCACCTGATACGAGTAATAAAGAAACTGACCGAGTAAGTTCGTCTTTTGTTTCTTCTGTTGTCTTCGCCCGTCGTTTGCCCTCTTCTGCTCTCTTCATGAAACAAAAATAAAATTTCCGGCTAGGAAGTCTCATAGTCCGTAGTCTCATAGTCCGGTTTTTAAGAAAATTATTTTTTCGTACTTGATGTTGATAATTAATGTTGAGAATTAGCTTTTCTGTATACTTTTGTGCTATTCTTCAGAGAAAGCAAAGAATTTTTAAAAAAAAATTCTGGATCCGTGAAACACGACACGAATTCAATTCACTCTTTTCAGTGTAAGCTCATAACACTTTTCAATTATTATTATGACAGTGTAACATACTTTTCGCATGGAGTCACTGCTAATATTACAAAACAATGAGAATTTATGTTTCCACAAAGATGTCTTTAATATCAGTGCTGAATGGCATTTCTTCGTTTCGCAACGCCTTATGGAAGAATTCTTTGCGACGTAGTGAGAGTGGGAGTGGCAACTGTAGTATTCTCAATAAAAGTAAGCCTTCAATCCTGACAGGAACCTATTAATTTACTCAGGAATTTACTTAAGTGAGCTGATGATAAGAACATTTTCTTTATAATTTTAGCAACGCTAAACAAAACTTGGAAAGATGACTATTCCAACTGATATAATAAAAAGAGTAGAAGGAACAAAGGAAATATAGTTTCATTTCTTTACGAACAGGTCAATTAATGATATTCTCAGAAAAGTGAAGTAAAATAAGTATACATTTAATTAACTGTTTCACATACTCTTATTCGTACAAATATTCGTCCGTTTAATAATAAATTGAATTCGATTGACACTTTTTAATTGGAATTTAATCGGTCATGAAGGTCGCATATATATACCGTATCTGGCACATAATAAAATGTAAAGAGATACTTCTATTTATTGTTCTGTGAAAGTATATTGATGGAAATCGTCTTCTGCTGATTGCCATGTGCTTGTGAGATGACGCTCTAGCAGACGCTGCAGCCAAACAGCAGGTAGACATTCCTATTGTATTTAATTTCTCAGATTAATTTCAATGTCCCACTTTGTAACTTACCGAATTTATGCAAGACGTTTTAAAGATTACAATGGTGTTTTTTGATATTTTAATCTGTCGAGTTTGAGAGAAATACAAACAAAAATGAAATAGGTAAAGAAAGATATTTAAAAAAAATAATTCTATTCATACATCAAATGAAAAGCATCTTTTGTTCTTTAAAGTCGCAGAATATTAAATTTATGTTACAATTATAACACGAGTTAAAATGACTTTAGCAATGTGAGCAGTTTTTCGAAAACTTTGAAAATTAATATAATCTCGAAAAATTATACGTGGAAACAAATTAACAATACATGTTTCATATTTTTGCTTATACTCTTTACAGAAAAAAAGTTCAAAAATCTGGGACAACAAGGTCAAATTTTCCTTAAAATTTTGCGATTTGATGTAGAATGACCCAGTAGGAAAAGGAGTTAATTATATCCGCACTGCACTACCCATTTCCTCTGCTCTTCTCCACCGTCCTATCTCTGTCCTGCCTCGCCTAACGCTGCCTCTTTGCACCTGTTCCTGCCATATTCGCCACGATCACTGTTGCTACCAGCATCGTTGCCACGGGCAGCTCTAAACAGGAGCATTCTGTACTTCCGAAATACTCCCGATAAAAATTTTGATCCGCAATTACTCAAAACGTAATGGTATTATTTGAATAAATGGAAAAGCGTTTAGTAGGACATGTTTTAAGCTTTAAGAAACGTTTTATGTACTTTGAACTATTTACTCACTCTTTTCAGTATATTCATAAAAAACAGAAAAGATATACGTTAAATTTTGGTCTAAGGATCCGAAGAGAGAGAGAGAGAGACAGTGAGACAGAGAGAGAGACAGAGAGAGAGACAGAGAGAGAGAGAGAGACAGAGAGAGAATGGTAATGGTCATGAAATCTTACACTGATAATTTCTTCCCTTGTTTTGAAGGTCAGGTGTTTAAAATTGTATTCAGATCAGAATAAAACAGTAGATTTGTACACAAAACAAACATTTTTATACATTCGAGAAAATAATTATTTCGGAAAAATTATACCTTACGTTGTGAGTGACAAAACTCTCTACCTTTCAGTAAAAACCACAATAAATGTAGTCTAGCCGATCCGGAGGTTTCCTCGGCAAATAGTCACAGAGAGAGAGATAAATATTATAAAAATAATTGATTTGTTTTTATAGCATCTAAATAGGCGTGTGATATAAGAAAAAATCTTTTTATTTTGACACAGACGCAAACTCACAGGCACACTTTATATTTATACACATACACTCAAATTTTATTTGTATAGAAAGAAGATAGAAGATTCCAAATGCTATGTAAATTATCTTTATTTTTCCTAATACAATGATATTAATTTCTTAACATTACTTCGCTTAATTCACAAGTAATTATTTCAATAATGTGTCACTTTTCTTGTGACAATATTGGTGCAACTTACATAAATATTTTTGTGGAAGAAGAGCTTCTTTCATTTGATTAAACGAGCAAGCCATTATTGTCCTTTTTATTTAAATAAAGAGCACACATTAGAACTCTCTAGTACTACGAGAGAAAGTTCAGTTCCCCACTACAACCCACAGAAGCAGATATCTTATTAAATTGAGTGCAACATGCACCACGTGTTTAATATCCAGCTAACTTGGCTATCAACTGCTGTTCCGCCGGCTGCTGTTTCTGCTGCTACTCCAAACTGCGCGGGGCACGCTGGCGACCGGTGCCACGCTAATAGTTAACACATAGCGCAGGAGCCGCTTCATAAATAATACATGCAGAAACCAATTACTCGCCAACAAAGAACTGAAACAACACCAACTAATTTGCAAGCCGGCCTCAGACACGGCCGGGGGCGAACTTCGCCGCTCAATTTGCCACCTAAACAGCGGAGACTGGCCGGTGACCCCCTGTGCAGGCGAGAAGGGGGCGGGGCCTGCGAGGACAGAGTGACGCGTGACGGCCGAGGACAGCGGAGTGGGCGAGGTGGACGGTGGAACACGGGGCAAAGGGCCATTGCTCGGGCAGGCGAGCGTTTGGACAAGCTTTGGGAGAGACAGGCAGGCACCGGCACAGATGATAGGGCGAGCGATGGGGCGAGCGTAGACGCGGTCGCTGGTGTGGATGTGGCAGCGAGCGTCACGACGAGCGTGGAGGCGAATGAAAGGGAGAGTGTAGAGGCGAGCGTGGAGTCGTGGAGTCGAGCGTGGAGTCGAGCGTGGAGTCGCGCGTGGAGTCGCGCGTGGAGTCGAGCGTGGGGTCGAGCGTGGGGTCGAGCGTGGAGTCGAGCGTGGAGTCGAGCGTGGAGTCGAGCGTGGAGGCGAGCGTGGAGGCGAGCGTGGAGGCGAGCGTGGAGGCGACCCAGGATGCGAGCTTAAAGGCGAAAATGGAGGCGAGCGTAGGGGGCGAGGGTAAAAGCAAACATGGATGTGGGCGAGTGTTGAGGCGAGCGTAAAAGCAGGCGGAGAGCCGAGCGTGGAGACGAGTGTGAAGGAGGGATAAAACGCGGGAGTGGATGCGAAAGTGGAATCAGGCGTGGAAACAGGTTTGTAGGCGGGCGTGAAAGCGGGCGTGGAAGGGTGTGGGGAAGATGTGGATGCGAGTGAGGAAGTAGGTCTGAAGGAAGGAAGTGCGACGGGTTGATATACACAGACGGGGAGTGATTGGGATAGGGAAACAAGAGGGAGCGAACTAATGTGAGGAACTGAAAATATGGCAGCATAAAATTTCACGAAAATACACGCAAGAAAGGTAGAATTTAAACCTGAAGGGGACGAATACCTGTAAGTGTCTTGAGAACGCATGGGAAGGACTGAGAAGGCGTCCAACCAGGAGAGTGTGAGAACTGGAACGAAATGTACAGGACCGACAGGAACACGACAAAGATTGTGCGGGAGTGGGTACTACACGAAGAGACTGCGAGAGACAATCCAGAAGGGCAGAAGAAAACTTGAGAATGATATATGTATCACAGACCAGAAACAGCAGTGCAGATAATTATGAGAAACAGCCATTCTGGAAGCCGAACCAAAGGTACCAAGATAAATCGAAAGTATTTAGTAGGTCAAACGAGGGGCGCAGAACAGAAAATAACAGAGAACAATGCAAGAACGAAGCTAATATGATCCGGAATGCAAGAGTAGAGATAGAAAGCGAGAGCGCACCGCGGATAACAGCGACGACAATACGGTACTGGGGCTTCGAAAGTGTGAAGAGACAGAACAGGGAATGCGGGATAGAGGCGGGAAGAGACGACAAGAAGAACGCGACTGAGGAGACGCAGTGATTGGCTCGCGGGCGAGCTAGTTAGAGCGCGGACAAAGAAAAGCGCACGCTTGGCTGAGGGGGGGCCGGCGACGTCGCCGGAATCGCAACCGGCCCGTGGAGCCCGGTCGAGTCGATGGCGGCGGCCGTCGGATCGGCGCCACTAGGACCCAGAGGCGAGGAGGAGTCCGATAGGGGGTTTGAGGATGGGGACGCGAAACGGCGCGGGGCCCGGATTGCTCAGCAGGCTTTTCCTTAAAAAACGCCAGCTCCGTCTCTCTGTCGAAGGAGAAAAAGCCCCCCCCCCCGCCCTCCTCGCTCCTCGTCAGCGACCCGGGGCGCCACGAAGGAAGGCGCTCTGGTCCCGTGGCTGAGACCAAGTCCCGTCGGCTCCCGGAGCCTCCCCCCCCTTTCTGACTGCCTGCCCCAACACCGCCCCTGCCTCACCTCCCACAACAGCCCGCCTCCACAACCCTGTCACCAACTCCACCCTGCGCCGCTGCCACCGCTCCGCTCCCAACTACGCAGCTACCGTCGCCCCACCGCCGTTGCCCCGCCTCCACAGCTGCCGCACCGATCACCACCCAGCTACCCCGTTGCCCACGCCTCAACAGCTCTGCCGCCCACACCTCAGATCCGCCACCACTGGCCTGCCCCCCGCCGTGCCTTTACCGCCCTTCCGACATAGCCCTGCCTCCCCTCCTGCCTCAAGCCTGCCCCAACACTTCAATGCCCATTCAGGTTAAAGGGGTCCATCGACCCCCGCCCCGCTGCGGTATCTTAAAAACTTGGCTTCAGACCTGACGCGATTCTTCCTTCCTCATTATTTTTGTCTAACCCTCTAGGTGGAACGTTAATCTGAAGTTATACTATAGTTGGAAGAAGGTGGGAATAAAATCTTCAAGTGTTCTTTATGATGGGGGCGAAAAGTATATTTGACGTCACAAAAGATCTCGTTGAGTGTTTTAATGTAATTTAAATTGATATAATAAAGACTACACCAAGTTTTTCACCGCAAAATACCTCTGGTAAATTTTCGAGAGCCAAAAAACGAAACACTCTACTTTTTTCCATATTAACTTTTAGATTGTGGATGTTGGCAGGAAATGGCTATTCCCGCTCTATGATGTAATAGTAAATGTGTGTTATGTGAGTGTGTCTGCTGGGATGAAGTGCAGGAGCACGATTTTCGTGACGTTTTTCGTTTGAGGTTCTAATCTTTGACTGAAGTCTGAAGGAGAGAACACGTGATGTCCACAACTTATTTATTAATTAGTACATAAAGAGTTGGAGCCAATTATGCGGTGTGTATCTCTTGACAACAGTTCTTTTCTTCGCCGTACCATACAATAACTTTTTCACAGTTTTGATTCAACAGAGACCCTATTGGGTGACTGCTAAATATCGATAGGTTATAGATATTCAACATTCGCTTTGTATTAACTAAAATAATGTGAGTATATCAAAAAGGAACCTAACGTCTTTAACTTTTGTAAAACTTAGCCTTCCCAATTATAGTATTACATTATACAAGAATATTGAAATATTTTATCTACGAGAGAAAATTATTACTTTACGAGTGAAGGGACAAGCAAATAATGTTTCTCTTGTAGATAATGTACTATTATCGGGGTGGGTAATATTTTATTTTATTTGTCTTAACAAAACATAAAATTATATTTTTAGATATTTTCAAGTTAAAATATTTTTCATACACTATAGCCACCTCAAGTTTCACGAAGTTGCCAAGTTCGCTTTTGCACGAATAGGTAGGGTCATTTCTTCGTACATTACCACCATGAGGTAGTCACCGAGAGTACAGTTTAAAAAAATATTTCTCAAAAAGGCATAGTGTACCAACATTATATTAAATTTAATAAGCGCATTCAAACTCCTGAATAAAAAAAAAATTGTCCTCTTATTTGCATCTTTCGACCCAACGTGCGCTTTCGCTCTCCACAACGTTGCGGCCACCGCCGCTGAGACCAAATTCGCGTTTTTCTCGCGTCTCACGCCCACCCCCTCCCCGGCCCGTCTTCATTGCGGCGCAGCAGCTGACGTCTTTCTCGACGGGCAGTTGAGCGGAAGAGCTCAGCCCAGGATTTTGACGAGGCGCTGCACGCGGCCGCAGCCCGAAGGCCGATACATGCAGACCTTTATTAACCAGAGCCGCAACGCGGCGATGACAGATACGAATTCCTCCAACACTGGTGGAATCCAATAAACCACTTATTTTCAATCTATGTGTCATGAAGAAACAGTTTATAATAATTTATGTTTTATTATTTGTTTAGGAAGTGTAACAAAATTGATAAATGAACGTACAGTGGAGGGTCTTGTAAAGTAAGGGAGACAAATAGCAGAGAAGGGGAGAGTGGATGAGCGTGGGTCCACGAGAGAAAAGGGAGACGCGAGAAAGTGGGACAAGCGATGCGTAGAGAGATGGCGAAGCAGGAGGGATGCAAAGCCGTTGAGCGAGTGATGAGGCGTGTGGGATGCGAAAGAAGAGTAGAGCGTGTAAAGAGATTGGATTCGCGTTCGCATCAGAAAAAAGCGAGAGAACGGCAAAGCGCGACGAAGCAGGGATGTGTGGCAAAGGGAGAAAAGGTAAGAGGGGCCAGAAGCGTGTTGGTAACGACGAGGCGTGGAGGGAATGGGGATTGCGGTGAAAAGCGCGAAGCACACGGGCGTGGAAGGAAGAGATCGGAGAGAGCGAAGACGAGAACGTGAGGGCGGGAACGCGCCGAGGCCAGAAAGCGCAAAGATAGTACAGATATAAGAGGGCGCAGATGTACGAGAGCGCAGAGAAAAGAGAGCGCGCGGAAGCGAGAGCATGCCGAGGCCAGAGCTTGCGGAGCCCAGAGATCACAGGGGTGAGAGCAGGCGAAGGCAATACAGCGACAAGCACAGAGATACGAGAGAGCACAGAGGGAAGACGGCGCGGAAACAAAAGTGCAATAAAACAAGGACGCAGAGGGCAGAGAGCTTGATGTCAACCCAGGGACAAAGCACAGAGATAAGAGAGCAGAGACGAGAGAGCGCGGAGACAAAGAGTGTGCAGATAGAAAAGAGCGTAGATAAACAAGAGAGTGTCGAGATCAGAGAGCACGATGACAACGCGAGAGACAAGTACAGAGATAAGAGGGAGCGGAGACGAGAGCACGCGCAGGGAATTGCACACCCAGGCCAGAGCTCGCGAAAAGTCAGAGCGCGTGGAGGCCAGAGATCGAGGAGGGCAGAGTATTCCACGACACAGCACAGAGCTAAGAGTGCGCAGAGGCAAGAGAGACCAGAGACGAGAGAGCACAGAGCCGCAGAGAAACAAAGAGAGCGGTCAAGAGCGTAAATGGCGGAAGCGAGCGGGCACGGTGAGAGCCGCCGGATGCTACTGCGCTGAACCGGGGTTGGGCGTACGCGGTGAAACAGCGAATGTAATAGGGAGGCGGCGGTGACGTCACGGCCGCCGGCTACGGCGACGGTCCCAACACCGCTCCTGCAGCCGCCGCCCCCGCCCCCGCCCCTGCCCGCCGCCGCCCCGCCGCCGTCCCCGCCGCCTCCCGCCCCCCCCCCACCCCCTCGCCGCCCGTCGCCGCGAGACGATGGTGCGGACCGCGGAATCCGCCTTTGAGCGAGCGCTCTTGCAGTCAATGCCTCCGGAAAAATAGATCGAGTGGCGAAGTTTGCCTTGCGAAGGATCTTTGGGCCTCACAGGGCCTCCGCTGGAGAACAATGAGGAAGATGGAAAAACGAACGCAGGGCGTGTATGAATAAAGCTTCGCCATCGGTTCCATCTTATTGATTATCGCAAACAGCGGTTTGGTTGAAGATCGCCGAGGAGTGCTTGAAAGGTGTCACGAGACGATTAGACTTACGGATTTTTTTAATAGATTCCAGACAATTGTAGAGAGCGCGCCTTGTAAACAATTTAAAAATGTCATTGCTTACTGTCCAGCAATACCATAGGTTTACATAATTTTTTCTACCGACGGCATTTCTGTTTGTCAGTCTCTGGTTTGCGTTCTCGCGTTCCATCAAAATATTACGGTCTTAAACGTGATTTTTTATTCTGATACTATAAAGTATATTAAAAATACTGTAAAATATATTAAAAGCAAATATAATTTACGTTTTTTTGTCTTTATTAATTCTCCCGCTAGAATATCACAGTAAAATATAATCAATAATAGTAACAATTCCCAAAATATTAAATTAATATTTAGTTTAAATACTTTTAAATGTCTTTAGTAATATTTTTTACATTTCTTCTTTCTTTCTTCTCTTTCTAATATCTTTTAAATTCCTTTAAATTTCTTTAACAGGTTAAAGCGTCAATAGTTTTTGAATATTTTGCACATGCACCAAATCTAAAGATTTGGTATGAAATCTTAAGTACACATGAATGGGAAATTAAAATTAGACGCCAGAAAATACTAAACGTACAAGTATTATGCAAATGTAATTTATAAACAACATCAAGATTGTGTTTTTATATCAATTGTTTGTAGAATGATTAAAGAAAGTTCGATGTAAAATGATTTAGTAAGTAAAAGATGAAGTAAAGATGGTAAATGATTTAAAGAGAGAAGCACGTTACTTGCATTTCCCTAGATTTGGTACCTGAGTATCTTTAACTTTTACATTAACGTCTTTACGAAACTGTAAAAATGTTCATTGCTTAACTGAATTAATATGGGAATGAAACGTGTTACAGAAATCTTTTGCTCGCGGGTAATCAAAGTCCATCCAGAGCTCGTGGAGTGTGCTGATTTCATTCCCAGATCTCCCCAGGGATGGGTGGAACGAAATCTCTAATTTTCTTGCTAATGGAAAGGGTAATCAAGTTTGTGTTCGAAATTGTAAGACGAAACGAGTAGGCGAGAGTCTTCTTGCGACAACCTGAGAAATATTGTGTCTCACGCTTAGAGCTTCTCCGACTGAAAAGCCGCTATTTATACGTCCCTTGGGGGAAGGCAAAAGGGCAGGCTAACAAAGCGGGAAATTTCATTTGAGAAGGGCCTCTAACTTTAAAACAAATTTCACAGTAGCATCATTGCGACGACCTATTACCAAAGAGAACGTGAAATATATAAACTCATTTAAAGCTTCCTAATTAGACAAGATTTTCTAATCTCAGCAATACTTCTAAGATTGGTAAATTGATTTCGATTGTTAAGACGTTTTCTTTATTTAACAGACTACTTTTTAAACATTACGTTTCTATTTATCGTCGTTTTTGATCGTATGTATCTATTGTGATCATTATATTATCTAACACCCTGTTCATCGTGATGTCTGCTATAATTGGTGCCCATGATGAACCCATTGCTACACCATTATTCATTTTATATATCTGGTTGTTAGATGCAAAATAGCCTTCTTTGCTACATGAATTAAATAACACCATACATTTTAATATGTAAGGTCAGTACTTGCTTAGATACTTTCCCACTTTTCCACTGTACGCTCTAGTGCTAACTCTCAAGGCATGTTAGTGAATAATGCACTAACATCTAGGGATATTATTATATAATTTTGAGGTATTTTAATATCTTGAATCTTGTTAATTAACTCAAAATAATCTTTTAAAATGTAAATGTCCAACTTTGGTCAGAATATCAGCTATATACTAGCATGTTTCATATGTAGGGTTATTGATCAAGTTAATGGGTAAACTAAATGATGTTTTTGTAATGACCGAATCTCAAGAACATTAATATATAAATCAAGGCGGTCAAGAAATGAAGCACGTGTTTAGTATTATAATATTAAACTCCTAACAATAGTAACATCAAGCAATCATAACTACAATATTACTTTAATAATGTGGCTTATATTCTCACTCGTCGATAATTGTTTACATTATAATGAGTTTTTCTTCTCATCTATAACATGTTAACTTGGCCTTACGTGCTAATTCTCGAAAGTTGAAGACAGTGTGAGATCTGCGCTAGAGAGCAAATAACTACAGGTGACGAAATTTCCAGATTACGGTCCTCCATTGTCCAAACAATTAAGAAACTCATTGTTCGCAGCCAAGTTCGAAAATGTATTTCAAGAAGCAAACAAGGACGTACCTCAAGAGTGGCCATTGCAGAATATATTGAGGCGTTCAGGTCAGAAAAGACTCCGTCGTTCTACTCATGTTCAGTCACTTCGTCAGAGATGAGATTACTATTGTATCGGCTGTGGTATCGAGAAAGTGGACAAATCATGTTGCTATATGTCATAAAGTAATTCTTCTAACACGTGGAGTAGTCAAAACGCAAGTTTTGTGAGACCTTGGATGCCGAAAAATTTGATAGAATGAGTCAGTTACTGTCCATCCGCAGTCAACGCTAGCGCCTAAAACGTTCAGATAACGTTCTCCGAAATGGATATTCCCTGATCGAACTGGCTGATCTGCAGACACTGTGAGTTTGGAACAAATCTTTTGATTTTTATCGGTAGGTCATATGAAACCTGAAAAAACATTTTCAAATATTCTCCAAAATGTCTCCAAATTCTTTTATTAAACATTACCTCAGATAGAACAAAGAACTCCTAAAAATGGCATAGATATCTTATTCGTAGAACTCCCTGAATTTTCGAATTTTGCAAAAGTTCACCATTTTTCAATGTCTTCTTACATATACAATACTGAATATCACAGTTTTTTCTGTTAGCCGCCGGCTGCTCTGATCGGTAGTTTTTACGTGGTTTCCCCGATGGATACCAGCCGAATGCTGGAGCAGTACCCTAAGAAACGGGCCATGGACTGCGGGTGATCTTACCTTTCTCTTCCCTCCACACACACACTTGCATGCACTTCACTACTACACATGTAATAAGACCAGTCAGGAGCTTAGAGCTTGTTCTGGCAGGGGCGGTGTCCCGCTCATGGAACATACCTGGTTGTAAATATGGGGTGATGCTGGCAGATACCTTTGGGGAACACTACACAAGTCGAGTAGGTCGGCGTCGGACCTCGCGATGCAGACAAGGAAGATTACGGCGACTTCTCGCGATAAAAACGTACACTGCGCTTACAGGAAAAGCGACATTAGCAGAAGAAACACTAATCAATTCGGAAACACCCCATCAATAAATGCTTGGAATCTTACTCCTCATGCGTCACTTCTAAACAATGCGCCCTGAGCTTGGGTGGTTGACTGAGTGTTTGTGATTCCAGGCGCGTCAACTACAAGGGTCATTCGTCCCGTAAGACTATTTCATGTTCCGTAAGTGTAGCAGGGCACCACGTCAGCCGGGACTAGCTCCAAAATCCCGACCTGTCTTCCGGCATGTGCGATAGTGTAGAGCATATTAGTGTGTGTGTAAGGGGAGCGGATAAGGTAAGGAAAAGGTAGGAAAGGTCGCGCGGCCCGTTTGTCAGGGTATTGCTCCGTCATTCACCTGGGGTTGATCGGAGAAACCACGGAAAACTACCGACCAGAGTTGCTGAGCACTAGAATTCTCCCCCACACAGCAACTGAATTCGACCTACCTGACTAGTGAAAATGCCTTCCACTGTCAGGATTCGAATCTAGGACCTCCCGGTCAGAGGCACTGTAGTGACAGCAGTTGATGCCCTGAGCCACCTCTCCCGGTCCCGGTCTCTGTGTCGGCCTCCCACGCATCAGGCCCCGCCGCAGCCTACCGCCCTTAACCGCGCGCTTTTTGAGCGGCAGACACTCAACTTGGGCTTCCTTTTGGGCGGCGACATATTGTGCCATTAATCTCCCGGGCGGTGCGGGCGGAGGAGGGGTGGGAAAGGAGGGGCGGGGCGTGGCTGGAGGGGAGGAGCGTTGACGTAAACCGCACCCTCTCGCGGTCTCCATCTCCCCCGACAGCACCACCCGTCACCGGATCGCACGCCACGCCGCCGCCATCACCACCATCGTCGATGCCAACATCCTTCGCCATCACCGCGAATCACGCCTCCCAGCAAGCGCCTACGTCACCAATCCCAGCACTGCACACTACCACAGTAGTTCTCGCGACTGTCCCACATCGACTCGTTCCTCACCAGCTCCCTCAGGGCATGTTACACCGCGTGGTATTGCCTGTCCCTACCACCACAGACTTCTTTTCATGTGACATAATTCTCGGGGGGTTGTCCCATACGTCCACTCTTCGTCCCGTCACACTAGTTACTTTCCATGGGTTTCTCTGCCACTGTGGAGCTCGCACAGGCATTCCACTGCACTCTTTTCACACACCATACCCATCGATCCAACCGCAGACGCTGCTGCACTCCCTGTGCGTCAGACAGCGTCGCAGATGTCGTAAGAACATTTATTGTTTCCGGGCGCGTAACCAATTCACATAATTAGTCCCGTAAATGTAGGTTATGATATATCCCAAGGTGATTTCTCAACCAAAATGTGAGACCCGGCGTCGACCTACACAGCGGTTTTCGATTTCCCCCTACAGGTATCTTCTCCAACGTGAGAACTCTCCTTTAGGTAAATCTCCCGCCTGGTCTCCTAATACGTGTTGTAGTACATACCTGTAAGTGTAGCATGTGTGTAACAGGAAATGAGGGGAAATGAATGATGAAGGAAAGATTGCGCGCGGTCCGAGTTCTATTTGTCAGGATATTGCTGCACTTTTCCGAGATCAAAGAAACGAAAAGCTATTGATCAGGACAGTCGGGCACTAGAATTCTTCTCCAGAGAGTGACTGAATTCGACCTAGGTATCTAGCTTTCATCGATAATCCCTCATCGTCGGTATTCGTTCTCCTACCACCCAAATACCCCCGTCGCTCTCGCCACTCTGCTCGTCTTCCGCCGTCAGCCCCCGCCACGTATCAATCTTCACATCTGAATAACTCCTCGTCTAGCCGCTCTGTTCATTTGCAATAACGCGCACGCTAATGGTTTCGTTTTGCATATAAATGACGCATGCAAATTATAACCTCGGCGGGCGGTTTGCCAAACTGCGAAAATCTTACAGTCGAGCGGATAAAAAAAAGTCGGTCAACTGGAACAAGGCAGAGTTTGACGCGCGCGGAGGTTCACAAACCGCCTAAAACCCCCTCCCCCAACACCTCCCCCTCCCCCGCGCTCTGCCGACTTGAGCGGCAGGGCGTGATTGCCATCTCGCAACGGCCCGACGCTCTTTTCAGAGGCGTATTGGATTGCGGCTTTGAATGTAATTCGCCAGTGCCATTGTGCCCTCATCGTGGAACTATTAATTGCTCGTGTTAATTTTGTTTCATTACCGGGGGATAATGCGATGACGTTGGCGCGGCTGGAATGAGAACGAGGGGGAGGATGGGCGGAGGATGAGGACGGAAAGGGAACGAGGCGACTGGATCCTCACCGAGAAAGGGTGGGGAGTGGGGAGGAAAGGAAAGAAGGGACACGCGCGGAGATGCCGAGCCGAGTGCGCCAGCAGGGGGAGGAAGAACGGGGCGAGGCGGCACAGGAATAGTAGGGGAGGTCGGGGCTGGTTGTCCCTCAGGTTACTAAATAGACCACGTAGCCTCCATAATCGCTAGCGTTGTGTAACGTGTTCTTTAGACCTATCGAACTTCCCGCAGTAGTCTCGGTATGATCGCAATGCAACGATGGTGGAACTATGATTTCAAATGTGTTTCTGAGCTTGAGAGTAACACTTTCGTAGTTCATTAATGGTCGACTGTAATATTAAAAATGAGATATTTTACCTATTTTCCATTTGAGACCTTTAACCAAATTCTTAATTTTTGGGTTTAAGTTTTTTTGTGTTCCCTTGTCACCTCAACGGTCAACTTTAATAAATATCAAGTTCGGGGCTGGTTGGTACTTTTTAACTGGGCTTGGCAGTGTCAACCAGCCCCATTTCCTGTCTGCGAACGATCTTCATGAAATAAAAATATTTTGGCTGATATTTTATTCACATCTATGATGAAAGCACAGGTAGTGACGAGTTAAGGAAATTTTCATAGTTTTCTCAAACTTCTAAAAAAGCACTAATGTAATCTCAAACTCAATGAGCAATTTTTACACCTCTTTGTAAGTAGATTCGTCGTATTGATCAATTCAAATTTCATATCATTTCTGTCCCATTTTCAAAAGCAGAAACCTGTTTTTACAGAACGTACCAACGATTGCATTGAAATTCAAGTAAGCTAACTGGGCCCATTTTTCGGCCACTGCTCGGCAATGCAATGGACCCACTGTGGGAACTATAATCTCCGCCCGGGGGATAACACTAACTGGCGATAAGATGCCAATTACACTTTTCGCATAGTGGCTGTTACATCATGCCGTGCGACGTGAGGGGGCAGAGTTGTCGCGATGGGGAACCGTTTAAGGGTAGACGGTACCTTTACTCTAACTAGCGGGATGATTAGAATCAACCCAACTTTTAGATTACTAAACATATAACATCAGAGTCGTAGCTATGTCTTGGGAGCCCCGGGGCAAAGGGTCCAGATGGGGGCTATCATTGCCATTTTTATTGAATGATGGGGCTCTCGTCATTCGGGGCATCGGTGCCATACACCGTTTGCACCAACCTAGCAACGCCCTGTGGTCAAGCTCGTGGATTGGTGCGTAGACGGGAACGTGGACGAGAACGTAATCAAGCACGTTGAATGGCAGTAGATGGAAATGTGGACACGAGAGTGGTCACGAACGTGGACTGGTACGTAGACGTGAACGTGGACGGGAACGTAGTGAAGCACGTGGAATGGTAGTAGATGGAAATGTGGACAGGTGTGTAGTCAAGCACATTGATTGGTACATAGATGGGAATGTGAACGGGAACATTGATGGGACGTGGTCAAGCTCGTGGATTGCCACTTACATGGCAATGTGGACAGAAACGCGAACAAAAATTAGGACGAAACTGGGGAATGGAACCGGGAACTGGGGTCGGGAACGTGGAGGACAGCGCGGACGGGATGGATGTTGACCGAACACGGAAACAGGACATAACGGAGGCGAGGAAACGAGGTGTGCAGGAGTGGAAGGAGCTTCGCGACTGCCGGGCAGAAGTGCTAGGCAGAACACATTCTGCAATTGAAGAGCTCTATTCTCTTCGCAGCGGCGCTCCAATTTGTGCACAAAATGTAATCAATTATTATTTGCGGCACGCTCAAACTGCGGCTAACCTGCTGTTGTGCAGTGAAGTGCACAATATGAACGATAAACACGTTCGGTGAAGTAACTACATTTATAATTGAAGTGAGAGAACACTTGTCAAATGTGTAATCAAAGGGAATACATTCCTTTTGAATATATTTCGACAGTATTGCATTTAGTACTCATGTCAAATGAGGTATCGATCTAATTGCCTCAAAATATTCTATTAGTTAGTGAGGTAAGAGAATACTTTTAACGAAAGTCTATTATATTCGCATTATAGGTAAAAGGTTGTGGTGTTTCCATAGTTTTCAGTACATTTTTTCACAATTTTACATCTTATCCATTCCAAGCAATAATGTTGCAGTATTTCAAGCAAGAAGGATCAAGAAAAAATCCAGAAGAAGTAGAATTATCTAGATATGATTCTACGCATTCATCATACGATGTCTACTGGATATCCAAGAGTTCGGGTTACATACCACAAGTTCTCCATATTCGAAACAATATAATTAGAATAGAAAAAGTGATAACGAGAAGAAGGATGAAAACAAATTAGGAATAGTGCTTGAATTATAAGAATAAAGTAATCGTTTATTCAATTGAAGATACTGAAAATCTGTGCACTAATTTCCCAAAAGATATTAACCCTGCGAGGCAAACGTTGTTCAAGTACGTTAAATAGTTTTAAAACTAGATTATAATAACGATAATAATAATAACAAAAAATAACAGCAATAATAATAATAATAATAATAATAATAATAATAATAATAATAAAAGAACAATTATTACAACATTTTGTTTATTTAAAAACTGCCAAAACGTTAGTGAGACATGTTCCAAGATGGCTATCTATTTTTATTTTCTGTTTTTCAAGCTTTCTATTTTTCATCTTGCGCTTAACTGTCTGCAATATGAACTCCAACGACATATACAGAGTTGGGAGACGTTTGACGTGGCTCTCGCTACAGGATTTGGGAATCCCTGCTTTCCGAGCAAAGGAAAGGGATAACACTAGTTGAGCAGCGGAGAAAGCGGTGCGGCGGCGGCGGCGGTGGCGGTGGGTCTCAACGAAACTGCTTTAAGGGTCATACAACTATCATCGTCCCAACTGGAAACTCGCAATATAACCGGGAGGAAACGCTCATTACCAGAGTCGACAAACTTTCTCATCCGGTTCCGAAATGAACGGTGCGAGGAGGAGGGAATAAGGGAGGGCGGGAGGCGAAGGTTGCGCGCAATGCAGTTCAAAATCTCTTCAAATCACAACAGCCGTTCGGAGCAAACTTGTACGTGCAAGGAAGAGAAGATAGGAGAATGATGAGGTAGGAGAAAGAGAAAAAAATTGGGTTACGGAGATGAGGGAGATATGGAAGAGTCAGAAAGGTGGGAGAAAGAGAGCGGAAAGAAAGAAAGAAAGAGAAGTTAGCAAGGAGAGTAGAAAGAAAGCAAAGAGAAAAACACAGAGGAAGTGGGGAGAGGAAAGGAATATGCTAAAAAGAGAAATGATGAAGAGAAAAGTTCCGAGGAAAAGAGAAAAGAAAGGAGGGGATGAGAGGAAATAGAGAGAAAGGAGAAATCAGAAGGGAAGGCACAGATCCATAGAGGAAGATGAGAAACGAGACAAATAAGAATTGATGTACAAAGAACTTGTTTGCTTGAAAAGGTACTGAGTCCCCTTAGAAATGAAATTTTGAATAGTATAAAGAAGAAATAGAGAGTATTTATATATTATTTATTTTTCAACGCTTAAATAACAATGAACGTTTTAGCGAAATTATTACTATATTTCCTACAATAAAATTATTTCCAATGTTGACCTTTTTAATTCTATATACATTGCAAAACAATTCAGTACCATATTTTATGCCGAGCATTCTCATTACCCGAGCTCATTAAAAAATAATTGGAGGGCGCCTACATATTAGGCAACAAATAAATGAAAAAAATATACGCATTTCCTGAGTCAATCATTCAAATGCTAATGCCACAATGTTTTGTACTATTCGGGAAGGTACGCAGGCCTTATTGTTTTAGCTAATTTAAGACCGCCTTCAACATACAATTATACAAAATAAAGGTTACGAGGAACAAATTTATTTAGATTTTTATAGCATGAACAGACATTTTAAAGAGCTAATTTAATGATTCTTGAGCTCTCTGAAAGATTAGACGACCAGGAAAAATATGTATGCATTTATATTTTTCTAGAGACAAGTACATAATTAGGCACAAAATTGCCAGCAAAGTTACCCAACGTAACTGCACAAAATCTGCCAAATAAGTTAAAATCTCGAAGTGGCACGCAATATCATGGCGACTTGTTGCAAAAATCCGTATGCACTTAAAATGTATCTCTCAGCCAACTTTCTCTGACGTCACAATGGTAAAAAAATGCCGGTACGAAATGCACTTGGAATGTTACCTGTGATTAGTGCGAACATTTATATATTATATTTCGATATAAACGGAACATTTCAACTTAGAAATCTTTAATAATCCCTATGGTTATTATCCTTTTGACAGATGTCGCAAAATACGTGTTAAAGTTTTTATTATTTTAATATCAAATTAATCTCTTTAGTATTTAATTTTATTCAATTAATATTTAATTCATTTTCAGTTTTGACTAAAAATTGATCATGAAAAAAGTAAAACAGACATGTAGACACGTAAAGTATTGGATTTACAATACAAATATAGCTTCTTCGTTGATGTGATAATTGCCATAATGGATTACTAGTGGCCTGTTCTAGAAAATGTAGCTCTTACTTGGACACCACATTACAAAATATATCTACAAATATGTTATGGTCTGCAGTTCATTACTGTATGTTATATGAAGCTGAAACAAAACACGTAATGGTGTACATCACACCTTTGTAGACCTTTTGTATTCGTTATGCGCGTGGGCCTTTTCAATACTTCATTCCCGCTCCGCAACCATCACAACAGATAACATATTTATGGATTCGATTTATTAAAGTTAAGAGACAAGAAAATAAATAAACGACATAATGCTAAAATAAGAAATATAACTCATTATTAACATTATTTTGTTAAATTGACATGAAAAGTTCTGAATATTTCCGTTAATTTATAATCCCCATCAGTCACTTTTATACTACCACTTTCTTGAGACACTTTTTTCTTGAGTAGTAGATGAAGAAAACACATCGACTTACATCTTCGAATGTTATTTTTTGATGTAATGAAATCTTCTACAAAAGCGTAGAGCAATAGAAGCAAATAACCTAAAAGTATCGTTTCATCAACGCAATTTTCACTGTTATTTTTCATATAACTCACATACACACACCATAATTATTTGCACACCATAATTATTTCTCGAGATTTTACAGGAAACAACTGTCCGTAGCTTTGTTAGCAGATTCAAGAATTTTCGCAGGAATATCACAATATTTTCATTTCGTAGGAAACTACGATTATGTAATAGTAATTAGATACGTACTTTCTTTTGTTTATCTGACGTCTTATTGACAACTAGCGATTGCACTTTTGCCTAAAGATAATTTATGATCGGAATTCTCATTTGGATCAGCAATGAACTAGTAAACCATGGAGTTTTGCAAGTACCACGGAGATTGCTCTATGGTTCTGCCCCTCACGCGACTTTCAACCCCTCAGGCCGGAGACGCTCCACTTAACTACTTAGAGCATCAACTTCTACTTAAGGCCCTAAATACATAAATAGCTGTTGTTTTCCTTTTATAGAGCTACGTCTTAGAGAGGGCCCTGTTCCAATATACGCATCTGTTCTGTAAAGCCTTTGGCACTAAACCGATTAATTCTTTCGCACGAATGTTACATCAGATTGATTCACGACATATAATTACACATCTAAATTTGCATATCTGACAATCCAACATTCTAATACGGTAATATACCTGCTAGATGGATCATATCACTGAATTACACAATGCAGTTGGTAACAAAGAGAATACATTTTCACTACCTCACTTATATCAGAGTTATATCATATTCAGTAGTTATATTGATGCACACAGAGCAGTAAGTATCACGGATAGAACTACAGTTTTTTGTTCTCATAATAGATATTAATCCACAGCAATTCAGATTTATGAACGTTTTTCCTTGACCAATCGCATTGTTATTGTACAATACAATGTGATATAAATCTGTTTCAAATACTACTGTTACACTGTACTGTTTACACTACACTGATAATGATATAATAATTATTGTACAGGAAGATTTTATTTTATTAAATCAAGTTCGCCTTCTACAGACGAACATTTCAATTGATATTAACGATTTGCCACTTATATGTTCAGGAACGCAAATATTCAAGACTAGAAGCCTGCAGCAGCAAACGTGCTGCTGAACCAAACCCAAAAACTAAAAAAAAATAAAACACACACAAAATAATATGGTATAACAATGCAGTACATTAAATATTTTCACAAAAACAGCCGTTACAAATACTGCAACACTGTCGAATGTTCTATTCTTTGGAGCCTTTCGAGTCTTTTCTTTGGAGCTGTGGAATGATGTCAACTACGTTTTAAGTGCCGCAATGATAATTCAGTACGTTCGTACAGTATAAGAAACTGAGTATCCAATGAAGCCATAGTCCACTTTCATGTCACCGGACGTTGTAATGTTTCTTTCTACCTCAGCACACATTGGAAAATATTAATACTGATATTGCAAGAAAGACTAGACATGAACTTTTTTGTGCTCATTTAAATTGGCGATGGGGTGAATACAGTACAATTGGTATAAAATACTCACTGGTAAGAATGTACAATTCCAAAAACTAAGTGATACATTTCTTGTTTTATATTTGAAGTAATAATTTAGTCCGTGGTATGATTACATCGTTTTATCTCTTCACAATCGTTCAAGCTAATGGGGAATTTGAAGGGGTGTCCAAAGAAAAGTGCGCGAAGGAACTTGCATTGCCCGCCTTCTCTACAAGGAGTTCACCAAATCCACGCCTCTTTCATACGCCACCCCCGTAAAAAAAACTGTCATAGATTTTGCGCCGTTCGCCAATCCACTGGTCTCAGGGAGACCCGCGCCCTCCGGGGCCCAAATGCTTTATGCGGCTCCCTCTCCGGGAGGCTCAGGGTTCTCTACTTAACAGCCCCCACTGCCCAGCCGCCCAATTCGGCTCGCGAAGGCTTTCGGGTGGAAAGATCCCGCGAGGAGCAGCGCAGGACGAGACGTGGCGAGGCGTTGTGGCGAGGGCGAGGGCGAGGGCGAGGGCGAGGGCGAGGGCGATGGAGGAGGCAACGGCGAGGGATGGCGGTAGAAGTGAGGGAAGGAAGGCGGGGTTAGGGGACGAGAGAGGGGTAGATGGTAGGGGTAGACGGCAGGGTGAACAGCGCGTGGTGTGGTGAGGTTTTCGCTGGAGTTGAGAACGGGAACAAAAAAAATGGGTTGGGACTAAGAACAGAGAAGAAAGGACAGCGGCGGAGGAGGTAATGAGAGCGGGGCATTGGCGAGGCCGATCGCGGATGCGATGGGGCGACGATCGCGGACGATTGGTGCGGACGAAGGCGTGGGCGAAGGCGTG